>JAPYZD010000953.1:0-25430 GCA_030522725.1 Ichneumoninae sp. B BG-2022a | reverse complement strand
GATTTTTTTCAGATTTTTACACCATCAAGAAGTACTTGCAATTTTCTCTTATTATTGTCGAACTTATGCGAAGTCAGCGCGCAGCGAGACTCCCTCCTTGAGGTGCAACACTTTGCATATCGTTTTCACCGTCGATCGGCTTATGTATCTTCCGTCTAGAGAACGCGCCACTTCCCCGTTTACCTTAACGTTTATAATCCCTTTTTTGTCACCTTAAGCTGCAACATTTTTCATATAGTTTTCACAGCGGATCGACGTTTAAGTTTTGTCCACAGCACGCGCCACTTTCGCGTCTACGTTTATAACGCTGCCCCCTTAAAGCCCAACATTTTTCACGTCGTTTTCGCCGTCGATCGACTTGTATCTTCAGTCCGGAGTAGCACCTTCGCAGAAAATCCGTGCACGGTCCCCGACGTTTATGAAAGGGCCCGACGCCGCAGCGTCTTCAGATTCTCACCCACGGCGAGGTGCGCGGGGGTGATGGTTACTTACTCTCGTTACCATCAAGCCCGGCTCTCCTCGCCGCGTGAGACTGGCTGCCGCGTGAAGCACGAGCTTCATTACGCCTTCATAAATCACTGCGTGTACTTTCTCTCACCCGACACCCTTTACTCCGACGTTCGTTATTAATTACTGCCATTTTCCCCCCGTTCCCAATAAAAACAAACTCGACCTCCGGACCGGTCTCGTCGAACCCACTGCATGTGTCCCGGCGACCATCGTGTGCATGCATAAGTTATCGTCGCTGCTGGTACAAGAGTCAGAGTGCACTCTCAGTCGCGATGGGTTTCTATCCGTTCTCCCGGCGCGGCCCGTACGGATTTATCGTCAAAAAGCAGGCACTGTTGATCTCGTCATCATCAACGGACCGGCCAACCGGGCCGGGACAGCCCCGTTGTATGGCTATGGTAATATGGACTCGCTATTCGCCACCGAAAAAGCCCGGCGAGTCAGCCGAAAGCCGATAAGCCGATATTTGATTAACCGGGGCATTCGCTGCATCGCGTCGGTGAGCTTGTAAAGTTTGCAAAATCAGACCCCATCATATATTATGCACGCGGCAGAGACGCATGAGCGAAAACACTACAGGGCCAGATCATCAAGTTGTTTGCGATTGTTGATGACAAAATATTGCATCGGATTCTGGATCGAAGCATCGATCCTGCATGCGGCTGGACGGCGTGTGAGTTCCATAAATTTTACCAAATTAAGTCATTGATTTGCAATGGATTTTTTTTTATTTTGGAAATTGGACCAGCTTTGGTGCCTTTTAAATTCACACTGAGATTTTTTTTAAATGAAATCGATTGATTTCATTTTTAAAAAATTATTATTTGGGCCTTTTGCTCCGCTATATCGACTTGACGAACTTTCGTCTATATTGCAGCGTACGGAGTGCGTGTAAGTTCCATACATTGTACGAAAGTGAGTGAGTCGGGCTGAAGGACTCCGGTCGATGGTTCATTGGCATATTTGTTATTTTGGTGCATTGTATGATCTACAATATGTATGTAAAAGCTGTTATGTATCGTCGATAATTATACCTAAATGTTCATAAATACACGTACTATTACTACTACTAGTACGGTATTAGTACTACTGAGTAAGTATTTGCAATGCGATTTTTTTGAAATTGGGCCAGTTTTTGTGCCTATCGAATCCACCGTGAGACATTTCTTAAAATAAAATTCACGATTTCGACATTTTGCTCCGTTGTATCATCTTGACCAATTTTCGTCTATAGTGCATCAAACACGGGAGGAATACTGCAGTATTGGACCAAGTAGTTTTCGATGGTTGACGACAAAATATTGTATTCAATTGAGTTCCATAAATTGTACCAAAATAACTAACTAATATGCAATGGGGATTTTTTTTAAATTTGTTAATTCGGTCATTTTTGGTACACACTGAGAAAAATGTACTAAAACAATTAATTCGACCCCTTGCTCCGCTCTATAATCTTGACCAATTTTCGGCTATACTGCATCGTATAGAGTATTGTTCTGTACCGAGAGAAAACATGCAGAACATTGCAATAATACGGTATACTATATATACGTTCATTGAATAATTTTCCTGTTTGAAATTCGATAATGCTTTCCGGTAATTATGCCGACTCGCTGAATAGCGTTTGTTCCCTTGTGCTGCGCGTCCCTCGCCCACACACTATCATGACTGAATTAAAACAGTGCAGGGCGAGAATGTACGCTCGCTCTTAATCATTGGCACGTGTACCTTCTCCCCCACTCCCCCCTCCACGTATCATTCCCGCAACGTTCTCAAATATTCCCCGGTAATGTATTCACGATATTGTACCAGAAACCGATGAAATTGAATATTTACTCTCCACACACAGGACCGAAGTATTATATAATGATTTCTGAATCAACCGGCGAGCAACTGACGCCTATTCGCAAACATGTTTCATACATTATAATAAGCTCGCACCGCGCTCAATTCCAATTATGTGACCATTGTTTTCTTGACGTTATGTTAATTGTTAATTCGCTCGTTACTAAAATTTGTTAACCTCATGCGGACAGTGACTCCAACTATTTACCTGTTTTTATAATTGTTTCTCGTTTCTCGACCAGAAGTGACGTCGTATCGGAAATACGTCATTTCCGGTATGAAAATTTCGTTTTTCGACCGGAAGTGACGTAGTATCGGAAATACTTTACTTCCGGTTTGAAAATCTCGTTTTTCGACCGGAAGTGACGTCGTAGCGGAAATACATAACTTCCGGTTTAGAAATCTCATTTTTCGACTGGAAGTGAGATCTTCCACTATGACATCACTTCCGGCCGAAAAATTAGATTTTCCGACCGGAAGTGACGTATTTTCGTAAAATCTCTGGAAATATAAATTTTCGGTTTTCTAAATTCCATGATTCATAGCGAGGGCGTGAAACGCTCAAGTGGGAACAACGTGTTGATATTTAAATATAGAAGCCCTGCGTAATTGTGCTTTTCAGCGATAGCATAAAAATGCCAAGCCGAACAAATTGCGGTTCTCGATAAAGCGCACTAATTGTTGGGAAGTAAAACGCTCCCTCTATTAGCCAAAGAATCAATAATTCAGAAAACAAGCTTTTGTTCTCATGACAGAAATAATTTTCTCCGTGTTGGAAATCACCTCATTTCTCTTTTAAAGTGAAATTTCCATTTTCGCTGTCGACACGCAAATATTTATTATGCGCATACCGTAGCGACGGATAGCATTCTCGGGCAATTAGGTTCGCCGTTCGACTGCTCTGCACGTTGAGCCGACGTCGCTTTTTCGAGGAACTTCGATTGCTGATGATTAGAAAAAAAAAAAAAAAATTACATCCACGAGCTCGCGCTTCCTCATAATCGCCCGATCGTGTTACACGACCTCGTCGCTGCTCGTCCTTTACAATTTTTATTAATATCGATTACGAAATGGCTGTCGAGTCACGCATAACTCTCCCGCTTATTACCGTTACACCAAGGTACTCGGCGTTTATCCCTTCGTGCGGAGGAGCGGAGCTCTTATTATTATTTTCCACCCTCCCAGTCGCGCGCTCGCCGAGCGACGCCTTTAATTCTCCGGCGAGAATTCTCCCCCGGGGAAACTCGGGAGGGAAATTCCCGTTCGATCGGGGCGGTGAGACGAACGAATGCCGGATCGGCAAAGAACAATTCGTAGTTCAATTTTTCATCCCGTTGACAACGCGGAGACTAATAACGATACTGCGGCGGATCCCGCCCGAGCCCGCAATTAAATCGAGCTGGGAGCGATGACGAAACGGGTTTCTCTTAAGGGGCCTCCGGTCTTCGCTTCGTTCCGCTCTCCCAATTAGTCTGGCTCGCGGTACACACCGCTCCGGTAAAACCTTCGCGTTCCCGTCTCGCTTCCTCATCGCGGAAGCTTTATGGTCGCGAAATTGCAACGGGATTAGGTTCTACGAGATTCGGCCACCAGGACACTTATGCAGTACTGAATGCAAAAAAAAAAAAAATGAATGAATAAAAAAATGCATGCTCGAATTCTGAATGGATTAAAAAAATTAATTCTGGAGTTCTGATTGGATTTAAAAAATTAATTCTGTAATTCTGAATGAATTTTTAAAAAATCATTCTGGAATTCTGAATGAATTAAAAAAATCTATTCTGGAATTCTGAATGAGTTAAAAAAATCTATTGTGGAATTCTGAATGAATTTAAAAAATCTATTCTGGAATTCTGAATGAATTAAAAAAATGTATTCTGCAATTCTGAATGAATTAACAAAATGTTACTCTCAAATTCTGACGGAGGAAAAATTAATTCTGACATTTTTTCGGATAGTGAACAATCATCACTTAAAATATTATACGTCAACAAGTGAATTTTCACGAGTTTCATATATAATGTTGCTTTAAAGGATGGAGATCTTAGCTTTAAATTACAATGCATTATAATAAAATTAATAGCATTAAATTTCCCAGGAAATTATCGTGGGGGAGAGCGTGGTTTCCGACGAAGTATTCGAATAAGCTTTTCATAGAGGAAGCTTACTCGTACCGCGAACATGAAAACATGGTATAAAAATGCGAGTATTTCGCCCGATGTTTATTCCGTAAAATCATATATCATAAATTCTTGCAAAAAAAAATGTAATCCCGAAATTTGTTTGGGTTGTAACGATCATCAATTAGAATATCACAGTTGAAAAGGCGAATCCTCGCGAGGTTCGTATACTACGTCGCTTTAACGGCTCGAAATGTTAGCTTTAAATTTCACGGAAATTTCGCATAGGGATGAACGTTCTTTCCGACGAAGTTTTCTCATAGAGGAAGCTTACTTGTAACGCAAACATAAAAACATGGTAATTCATAAAATTACGTGTATTTCGTACGATGTTTATTCCGCAAAAATCCGACCTTCCTCCCTTCGGGGCTATTCCGGCCGGCTAATTAGTTTCGCCCGTTGCTTGTACCGCTGCGGAAAAACTTTTTTATTTTATTTTATTTTTTTTCTCACGTCCAAGCATAGTTTTCATTTATGATGTTGCCTCGCAGGTTTTTGTTCTCTCGCTGTGGCCGGAGCCGGGCCGTGCTCACCTGATTCGTTGCGAAGGGTCGAAAGGCCTCCGCGGCCTTATGATGGATGGCCGTGCCCATCACCGCAGCCACCCTCGCTTCTTCCGCAGCCGCAACTTCCGCGAGTGCGCGTAATGCTGTCTCGTCACATTTTTTTTTTCCATTGAATGTATCAAGGGCGGCGCGAGGGACTCGAGGGGTGGAACGGGGAGCATCGGTGAATTGAAATCCGCCGAACAATGGGACTAAAAATTAAATGGATTTTCAGGCATTGAACTGGAGCGTGTTAACAGCGACGGCCAGTAATTATAACAGAGTTGTTGAAATTGAATAGTAAATCGTTTATTAGTACGAAGTTGTCATAGTGTGTGTGTTTCGAGTTAGGCTTAGGTGAGATTCTTTTTTTAGGTTTTTTTTCGTGATTAAAGTGAACCCGTGATACCGTTAGGCGACACCGAGCGTGATTCGGAGGTTTCGTTCGTTTTCGCTTCAATTTTTTTTTCTTTTTTTTTTTTTGGTTCTCCTTCAATTTATATTTCGACCAATTTTTTTTTTGGTTTCCTCGTTTATTTTTCATCAAAGGTGATCTAGAAGATAGATGTTTAGAACTAGTTACCCTGTTCTGCGAGCTGGCGTTCTTCCCCACCATCATTCACGCGTCTCTCTTCGTCACTCGACACGAATCTCTGTCTCGATTTCTATGGTATACATACATACGAACGTATATGTATATATTTAAACGTTAATTTTATTTATCGCTGATATTTCGAAAATACGATTCTACAAAATATTTTACTTCGTCATCGACTTTCGATTATTAATGTAAAACAAAAAAAAATTTATCATTTACATTGAGTTTAATAATAAAAAAGTGTCACCGATAGTGGATTTGCAGTTTCCGCGTCGTCTTAATATTGCTTTCTTTTAATCGATTGCAACGATGTCATCCCAGAGTCTCGGAGTTTGTAGCGGTGTCTCGAGAGAGGCGCGATGGCAGGGAAGAACTTCCGTGCAAGCTAACTTTCGAGAGTGCTACTTGTTATCGAGGCACTCTATAGTGCCCATGCGCTATTGTGTCGTTGGCTATCGCTAAGATTGGCGCTAAATTAGAAGGACCATCGAGGACCCCGAGCGATTCTCGATTCAATAAATAAATCATTTTCACCTAGAAGTCCGGTGTACGGAAACTTAAGAGACTATAATATAAAAGACTATGTCCTCGTCCGTTGCCGTCTCTGCGTCCCTCGGCCGAACGGCGAAGGAACACGAAGGAGCAGAGAGAACGAGACGATAAAAAAACAAAAAAAATCAATCGATTTTTTTTTCTCGCTTCTTACAAAGCTAATGTCGCGACTTCACAGACAATTTTTTTTATATCTCGCTATGCATATCGATACAATATAACAATTTACAAATCGGCCTCGTTTCACTGGAAATTCGTCAATTTCCGAAACTTTTATTAAATAATAATAACAATGATATTTTAAAAAATAAAATAAATTAAATCGCTCGCTTTAAATAGCTACAATATATATATGTAATAAAAAACGTTTTCGTGCTCGCGTTCTGACTAATATGGACGCAAAAATGGTACCAAAGCGTTTTTACTTTCGGCATTCATCGATTACTCGCGATCTACGCTCGCGCAACGCGAATTAACCGAACTCTCAAATTTTCGTTCTTTTATTCTTTTTCCCCCCCTTTCCTGCACTCTTTGATTGTATGCATTGCTCCATTATTGATTATTATTTATTTTCTTTTTGTTTGTTCTTTTTTTTTGTCTTTTACTCTTACGATCGCGAGTTACTCGCTTCGTACTTTTGTTCCTCGCGGTAAGTACAACGGCGCTGTCACTCTTGCATTCAGATTTAATCAGTCTGCCTTCGGTCACGCTCCCTCGGCCTTTACTTCAGCCCCGGCGAAGATAAACTAATATTCTTTTTTATCGTACACGTATACGTTATACGTGTATATATATATTAAAAAAATAAAAACCATTTTCCTCAAAGCCAAAGGGACGTTTTTTCTTCTGTGAATATTTTTAAATAATAAAATTAATTAACATAATAAAATAGCCTGACAGGAAGGCAGAACGATTATCGCACGCACATTTCCGCTTTCAATGTTACAAGCACACACGTCCCGCATTCGGATACGTTACATTGTTGTTATTTTCTCATTTTTTTTTCTTCTTTTTTGTGTTTGTTCGTTTTTAATATAAAACCATATTTACAACAGACTGATTCGCTTTCTCGTGAGGTATTGGCCCTAATCGCGGCTAAGAAAGTGTACAATATCGAAGCGCACAAGCCGGAAGTGCAATCTACGCTGTACGTGTCACTGCGATTCCCCATTCGATCGTGAGTCCCAGCACGTTGGCGTCTAGAGTACTTCCGACATACACTTCCAACGGGAAAACTAAGCTGCTCTCGGTCATAAAGATGACCTCTTGCTTTCTGTCCAGCTGTTTTTTTTTCTTTCATTCCGTTACGAAAAAGAAAAACAACTAATCGAGCAACGAAAACGCTTGAAATTTCTACGTCGCGAAGAAATAACGATCTGCGTGATAGAATAAAGTAAATACGTCCAAATTAATTAATTATCATCGAATGGAATTTTCATTACGCGATTAGTTTTTTTCTTTTTGTTACAAGAAAAAAAAAATAACCAATCGAGGAATGAAAGGCTCGCGGATTTCTCCCCGTCGTCAAGAAACAACGATTCTGCGCGATAGGATAAAACAAAACGAAAAAAAAGGAAAATGCGAAATGGGTCGGATAAAAATACGATCGAATGGATTGACTGTCGTCAAACTGAACTTCCGTTGCGCGATTAGTTTTTTTCCCCTGTATTCTCTCCGCAACAATCGTTATCGTGGATAATCCCTCAAACTGTAAAATACACTTTACGTAATAATAATATTTTTTTGAAATCATATATTAAATTCAATGTTCTGTTCTCTTCGATAACGATATGGTACAGCTATGCTACACTCCGAGGGACAAAAAAAAGCATTCGTCGAAGTGGTCTCCGCTTTTTTTTTTCAATTATGTACAAATATGTGTTTTCCTCCCTCGCACCGTTATTCTCGATACATATCTACTATTTTATAATATTTCGTGTATATCAATGAAATATGGCAGGTGTCTGTACAAATTAGTACGAACTCATCGTTACCGTGGCGAATCTCGTCTCGCCGATTTCTCGACATTACTTCCTCGATTTCGCCGAAATTCATGGAGTTGCATAAGAATTTTCCGGAGACCGCGAGAGCCGACCGACGTCGATCGCGCGAGTCGCCTCTCGCAGCTCGGACTCGAGAGGATCGTCGGCGCCGTCGTCAAAGTTGCTCGCCCGCTCCGAAAATTTTCCCGGAAATTTCGGAGCGCGGATCTCGTCGCGCGACGGGAAGCGTCAAAGGAAGCCTCGCTTCCCGCGGACGTGGCTGGCAGTGCTTCTTCCACCGTTCATCAAACTCGAGGACACGCACGACAAAACTGTTTTTCTTTTTTTCACCTATCGCGAAACATTCGCATTACTTCCGGTCGCGGGGTGCTCTTCAGCGTCATCGAAGCGAGTATTTTCCGCGCCAATGGACCGCCGAGTACCCGAGTACTCATCCTTTGGTGCGAGCCTGAGTCTCGTTTGGAATCATAAGATTAATTTGTTAAATAGTCTTTGATTATTTACTAAACCACTACAAAGAAAAAAAAAAAAAAAAAATCGAGATCGGTCTTTCGATCGCGCCGTCTCGTCCGTGGCGCGTCGAATAAAAATTTTAAAAAATAAAAGTAATAAATCGAAAACAACAATAAACAATCTGCGCCTTCGAGTCTCGTGGAAAACTGCTCTATCGCATTTTTTAGGACACCATGTAATCGGCGGAATGGTGCGAGTGATGGGAGTTACGGTGGTTGTCCTTTCGGTAGTTGTTTCGCGTTATGCTGCCGCGCGTGCCGTTCGTTCCCGTCGTGCCCGTCGTGTGATGACTGTAACCGCTGTCGCTGCCGAAGCTGCTGTCCGGTTGTCCCTGGTAGAGCCTGCCGGAGGAAATCTGGTCCGGGTCCCGGGGCGTGTAATATATCGGCTGGGCGTACTTTTCCTCGTTGTAGAGCCTGTCGGTCGGATGGGAGTACGTGTCCGAATACTCGTTGCCCACCTGGGTGTAAACGGGCGCCGGATTTTCCTGGTCCTGGTGGAGGCCGTAGTACTCGCCCGGGGCGTACTGCGGGTACTTGGCGTAACGCTCCGCCGTACCCTTGCGGGACTTCTCCTTGTTGTTGCTTCTGTTTTGACTCGAATAGTGCTGCAGAGGTCCGAGAACCGGGACGCTCTCGTACGGATTCTCCTCCAGACGACGGGCTCGGGCCGCGGGCATCGGCGGCACGAAGTACGGCAGCCTGTGAGCCACCGACGGGACGGACTTTTGTCGTTGACTCGTTATCGTTCTTACGCCGGCCACACCTACGGGAAACAGAAAATACGAAGGGAAGGTGAGTAAGCGTGGGATTAATTTTACGTGATATTTATTTTTCTGTTTTTGAGTTAAGGGGATGTGGGAGCGATGCATGACTATTGTGAATAGGTCGATAAAAAATAATAAAAATAAATAACAATGCTCATTAAGTATTTGCAACAAATTGCAGAGAGGAATGTGAGTAACTCTGCGATTAATTCTGCATTAAAAATTTAAAAATAACAAAAAATTAAGGAGATATGGTATCGATGCAGGAGTATGTGAGCATTGTGAATAGGTCAATGCTGATTATGTATTTCTTTTCACTTTTAAGTAAAAAAATAAATAACAAAAAATAAGGAGGTATGCGAGCAATGAAGGAGCATGAGATTATAGGGAATAGGTCAATGCTCATTAAGTATTTGCAAAAAATTGCAGAGAGGATTGTGAGTAACTGTGCGATTAATTTTGCGTTGAAAATGAAACAATTACGAAAAATGAAGGAGATATGGGATCGATGCCGGAATATGTGACCATTGTGAATAGGTCAATGCTGATTGTGTATTTGTAAAAAATTGTATAAGGGATTAATTTTACGTAAACAAAATAAATACATAAACGAGATATATAGAAACGATGCGAGACTATCGTGAATAGGTCGATGCTGATTATGTGTTAAAAAAAAAATTGTAGAAGCGAATGTGAGACGGATTATTTTTACATTAAAAAAACTTACGGAGACCGAAGTGGATTATGTATTTAAAAAAAAATTTATTTACCTGCGACACTTGGATAAAGTTGAAGGAGCGCATCCCGGAGCATCCCCTCGTGAAACTCGCCGACGTCGTTGGTCTTGTCCCTCCGACGCCTGTCGAGACTCCTCGGGCTCTTGTCCCGTCTTTCGCGGGACGGCCTCGAGGCAGCGGGGCACGTGCCCCATCCGGGACCCGTCGTGGTCAACATCCTAGCCTCCGAAGGCTCGCCAACCGAGAGCTCGTCCTCGGCGAACTCGTCCTCGCTCACTGGCTTCGACGTCGACAGCCGGTGATGATGATGATAATGATGATGATGGTGAAGACGATTTCTCGCGTTCAGCTCGCTCTCCTCGTCCGTTTCCGGATTGTCTCCTGAACGAATTCACAAAAAAATGTACGTTAAAAACAAAAATCATAATCTCTATGTTTTAATGAAAATGAGCAAATTTTTTAAAAATTCTTATATCTTCTCATTGAAAATTGCTGATAAAAAACTGATGTATACTGCTGTACATAATGTTTCTCCCACACTGATAAAAAAATACTGTTGAATCAACTAAGATACGGGCAGGGACGTTCAACTAAATATTTTGTTGGTACAGCTAAAAAATTGATTAGTTCAACAATTTGTCGGGTGATTTCACAAAAACATTTTTGAGTCATTAAAATATTTTGTTCGACCAACTAAATATTTATTTGAACGTCCCTGCCCGAATCTTAGTTGATTCAACTGTGCTTTTTATGAGTGCAAGTATAAAAATTTTGAGATATTGTGTTAATAATAACAATAACAGTTATAATTTCGATGGGATGTAATTAGTGGTTGGGTTGAACGATTAATAGCACGGTTAACCATATCAACAAAGCTCAAATATTAGAACGTTAACTAACGGACAATAAAGCGTGAAACCGTTGCGATCGCGTATTATACAATTAATCGGTGTAATCTCGTTCGCCGGTTCGTACGAGAATCGTGGTAACACGTACGTGCGTATAAGTGTACACCGTATATTCGATTAACGCGTTCATGTCAAACGTCGAAAGCCTCATCTCCATGCTAATTAGCCGGGGGTCTGCGGACTGGGCTAATGGGAAGTATGAGTCAGGGGTCGTGTCACGCTTATCTTCGGCCCGAGGCTCGTAACGAGGATATAGCCGGAGGGAGTGAACGCGAGCGCAGGGCTCACCTCTCTCGAGAGGAATCAATAGACGGTATAGAACTATGTCGCTGGATCGAAAATGCCGAGAATGAGCAAGCCCAAATTCCGGAAGGATATGGATGAAGGAAAAGCTGAAAAAATATAAATAAAAGAAAGCCGAATGCCAAGATAATGAGCGTCTCAAGGTGAAGCTCGGTGGAGGGAGATTGAAAGAGGATTGTTGATTAGCTGAATAGTCAAAAGCGTCATACGACCTTTTTTGTAAGAAAAAAATGTATGACTTTTTTTTAAAAGTTTTATCACAGAATGGTTTCATTTTTTTTTTGCTGACCATCCTGGATTTTTTCTCATATTCTTGGATGGATAAAGGAAGCATAAAAAACAACCAAAAAATTAGAAATGCCAAGAGAATCTCGAAGTGAACCTTGGTGGCGGGAGATTGAAAGAGGATTGTTGATTAGCTAAATAGTCAAAAGCGTCGTAGGACTTTTTTTGTAAGGAAAAAAATTATGATTGTTTGAAAGGTTTTATCGCAGAATGGCTTCATTTGGCTTTTGCTGAACATCCCGGATTTCCATATTCTTGGATGGATAAAGGAAGCATAAAAAAACAAACAAAAATGTGGAATGCCAAGAGAATTTCGAAGTGAACCTTGGTGAATGGAGATTGAAAGAGACTCGTTGATTAACCAGAATACCGATTAAATGGTTAAAAGTGTCACAGGATGTTTTTTGTAAGAGAAAAAAAGAGTTTCTACCACACGACGGTTTGATTTGTCTTTTACTGACCATCCCGTATACCCATATTCTTTCCCAACCCGCCAACTACACATACCACGTTTCCTAGTCGTCCTGCTCGGCGGCAGGAAAGAAGAAAAAAAAATGTTTCAACTTAGTCTCGAAATTTTCTTGGCGTGGTATTCAAAATATTTGCTCTCGGGTTCAACGATCGTAATCCAGCGTGCGCAGAAATGCGGCTGTATAGCGTATGAAATCGATAGATGTATATAACGTGGGTGCTGGAACGTGAATGAGAAAAAGAGGACTAAAAAGGAAAAGAAAAAAAAAATAGAAACCTCGCGGAATGAAGGTGGAATGAGGGTCTCGGAAGCGGCAGGAGAACGCTGGCGTCTTGGCCGATAGAACGCAACCCGCTGGTTTACAAGGAAAAGGTATGGGCAAAGTTCGCAACCGCCTCGGCCGTGTGTGTGTGCCACAGCGATTTGCGTTTGTATCGCACACCGACGTGTGGAACGGCACCGGAGAACTTGAGAAACAGGAAGTGCACGGTGTGTGTGCGCGCTCGCTGTAGCGTTGCTTATCCTGTGTGCAGAATCTGACAAGCACGTGGTTAGTAAGACGGCGGAGGGTTCACCGGTTCACAACTCGCGCGTTAGTCCAGCGGCACAACTGACAGCAAGACGGACGGACAGACGCATTCGCAACGACGCGCCTACCTATTTGGCCCCACCGGGTCGAAGAGGGA
The DNA here is from genome assembly GCA_030522725.1 of Ichneumoninae sp. B BG-2022a. NCBI lineage: Eukaryota > Metazoa > Arthropoda > Insecta > Hymenoptera > Ichneumonidae > Ichneumoninae sp. B BG-2022a. Next base: position 12,527 of record JAPYZD010000953.1, on the reverse strand, counting down.
AAAGGGTTGGAAGTAGCGGAACACAGTGAATACGTGTCCCGAAGACTTCTCGCTTTGCGGCCGCGGTATCAACATCCTCAGACGCAACTTTCATCATCTAGAACGATGCAACATAACGAACAGGCCTGTCATTCCTGGTGCAATGAGTACGAAGTGACATGCCGGAAATACGTCACTTCAGGTTTGAAAATCTTATCGTCCGACCGAAAGTGACGTTATTCCGGAAATATGTCACTTTCGATCGAAAAATTAGTCAAACCGGAAGTGACGTATTTCCGTTACAAGGTTTACTTCCGGTCGAAAAATGAGATTTTTAAACCGAAAGTGGCGTCATAAAAAATACTGAATTAAGGAACGTAGTATGTATAGTTTAGAAACGATGGCGATATAAATGAATTTCAAAAAAGAAATCAAATGGACATCAGAAAATCGGATGTAAACTCGCGATGTTGTGATTACTTGTCGCAAGCTTCGGTACGCTTAATAACATAACTTTTATAGAAGGAACCTGTTTAATGCTTAACCTATTCAATAAAAGCTAAATTGGGTTCGGAGTGGCTTTACAGCACAATCTATATATAGTATATGCAATATTCTGTATCCGCATCTACGGATACATTATGTTGCATCTACGGATACAAATGAGTTCTGGCTGAAATAAATTTGGCGCTAATTGATTTAAAAAAAGACCCTACTGATTAAATTGGTAAAAGGATTGAAAGGTTTCAACTCTTACCGTTGCTCAGTTCCTCGTACACGGGATTGTAGAGGTCCTGCGACGTGTACGGATCCGGTCCAGGACTGCTGCACACGAAGACACCTCGGCCACCCTCCTTCACGTCGAGCATCTGTCAGATACAAAAAAAAAATTGTAAAAAATTATATATTTTTAAAAAATAGAAATATATCGTTAGTATGTAATTTGGGCGTTCCGTCTATTTGTCGGAGTATAGTAAAAGACACTGAGACGTACACATTGTCCGCCAGTCGGGCAAAACGGTGATCGAATTTGATCGAATTCACGAGAATACCGATAGCGCAGGATCCGTACAGGTGTTACGTTTCCCGTATCAGTTGGAACTGACGCGGACCCGTTAGTCCCGGTACCTTCGGTGACGCTTTGTAATGGCATCGGTGCATCCCCACGCGATCGATGGACCCGTCGTACCTCGCATTGAGAATGCGGCTCAGACGCGGGCTTGACAGCCATATCACGTGAACGTAAACTAATCAATTATGCACTGCTCTACCGAGCGATAGTAATTCCATAACATTGGGTATCTGAATTGCATCAACGAGCTCGACATCTCACGTCGATATCTATCGCCGGTTTACATCGAATTTAGTCTTCCGGGTGGTGTTAATGCGGACGCGCTACCAAACTACCTGCTGAGTACGCGTTGCCTAGAATATCAGTTATTTTTATTTTTTAAATAAAATAATAAAAAATGATTTTATTATTTTTTTATATATTTAAAATTTTATTATATCGATTTATATATATTTAAAAGATGATAAATGAGAAAGAATAATGAAAAATGAAAAATGTTTAACTAAATTTGACTTCATGTTCCGGGTGGTGTTAAGGCGAACGCTACCAAACTACCTGGGTGAGCACGCGTGGCTTGAAAAATGAGTTTTTTTATTACTTATTTAAATTTTTTTTCAATAAAATGATAAATACGTACCGAGCAATGTTGCTAGTACTTTTGTCAAACAAAATTTGTATTTACGGTCACGCAAGAATAAAATCATCGCCGTAATTTACATAGCGAATGGGACTGTCGGTCGAGAGAAATTTATCGGTAATTTTATTGGGTACGCTCCATTTCGACCGTTCGCGGAAAAATAAAACAATTGAGCTTAAAAAAAATAATAATAAAGAAAAAAAAATGTTAAATGGAGAATTAATACCGATGGAGTTTTCGCGCGAAGATAAATTTATTTTAGCACGCTTCGACGATCCCTGTTGTTCGACCTGAATCGAATGAGGGATGAAATCGGACTCTCCTCTTCACAATAATTTTATAGCGAGCGGGTTATATATTTTGCTCCCGGAAGGACTAGCGAATGAGCGAGCGAGAGAGCCTGGAGCCGCGGCAGTATCAGCAGGGGAAGCGCCATAAATTCTCGGGGTTCTCAAAAGTTTCCCCCGGAGCGTGGGGAAGGTTTACTGTCGAAAGTTACGCGGAGAGCTGCCGAATCGGGAGCGCGTTCTCTCGTTAAGCGCTGCATCGGTGGCTCACGGGCGCGGTTTCCTTCGGCCTGCCGAGACGGTACAGCGACCCGATGGGCGGTCGTGGCCACGGACGTCTTTGAAATCCGGTGATGCGAGAGAAAGAGACTCCAGAAGTGAGCACACCGAGAGCCCGGAGAATTACCGGAGACGAGACGAGGCAGAGAACCGCCCGGCCGGAGGATCGCCGAGGACGAAGACCCGAAGGAAAGAAAACCAAGTTCCGCCGATTTTCCCGCTTTTCCCATTCTGCAGGCCTCTTTTTTCTTTTCTTTTTCTTCCTTAGAAAAAATCAATACCTATTTAACCGTATCGGAGCGTGCAAGGGTATAAGTGCTTTAGGCCGGTCGTCATGCTCCTTACTCATTGTCGAGCCCGATCATCAAGTTCCACCTTTTTTCCTTTTTACCTTGGTCAGAAGTAAATTTGTAACGCGTGAACTGCGAGCGGGCACGCGCATGCGCGGCTCCGGCAAATGAGGATCCATATAAATTTCCTCATCTGCGATTGTCGAAGACCAGAGAATTGCCTGAGACGAGACGACGGAGAGGTGAGAAACCCGGCCCGAGGATCGCCGAGGACGAAGAGCGAATCAAAGAAAACCAAGTTTTGGCGATTTTCTCGCTCCTCCTCCCCCCCCCCTCATTCTGCGGAGCGCTTTTTTCCTTATCAAAAAATCAACACCTATTTAAGGGACTGCCGGACCTTCCTGTTTTACCAACGGATCGAGGCGATTTCGTAAAATCGGCTTTACATAATTACTACGCATATGCTTGAAACTTTATAGGACTGTAATAGAATTCGGGTGGAAAAGTCCAAGAAATAAAAAAAATCGAATAAGGTAAACGGCCCAGTTTCCGCTATCTTCAATTGTTAAAGGGAATATTTTATTAAAAATATACTTATCGCGGCATTAATCAAGAGTAAACTGCTTTTCCACATGCCGTCAATTTCGTTTGTACTTAACGTATACTGTATTTATTATTAGTATAAATTACGATTAATGGCGGTAACTGGGACAGCGGTGGAAACTGGGCCGTTTACCTTATGACAGATCGTTGCGAAAATCAATTTGGCCGCTCAACATTTCAACAGCATCACAATTCGAAATTGCAACTAAGAAATCGCATAGTTCCATCGTTAAAACAGGTAAGCACGAAGATAAAAACGGGTCCAGCGTTTATGTAAATATTATAGACCTGAACGATTTGAAGCAAAATGCGTAACATATTAATAATTCTTTCCTTGTTGAAAAAGGTAAGTAAGGAGTCAATAACGGGTCCGGCCTTTATGTCAACATTATAGTTCTGAACGGATTGAAACCTATGCATAGCATATTAATAATTCTAAACTGAAACTAAGAAATCGCGTAATTCAGTCGGTAAAAAACGCAAGGACTTAAAAACGGGTCCAGCCTGCCCTCAACCGAATCGTACCGTGCAGGGGTCAAAGTGATTTACACCGGTCGTCACGCTCCTTAATCGTTGCCAAGCTCAATCATCAGGTTCCACCTTTTTTTTACCTTCGGCCAGATGTAAATTTGTAACGTGAGAACTACAACGGGGCGCGCGTCCGCGCGGAGCCGACAAATAAGGACCGATATAAATTTCCTCATCTCCGAATGTCCGCGGTGAAAGCCGGGGTATAACGGGGAGAGAACGTGAACTGATGGGAAGCAATATGCCTAGTAGCGGCGCGGTAATAGCTCGAAGCACGAGGCCTAATGGCTCTTTCGTAACGAGACCCTATGGCCAGGGGAGAGACGGAGAGAGGGAGAGAGCCGAGACACATAGGCGGTTCTGTTCGTCGGTCCGTTCATCCGTTAGCGCCGTCGGAGGGTGCGGACATCGTCGGCAGTCTCCAACTCGACGACCTGCACCGAGCCGCACGGTGCTTTGCAATTTGCAGCTACGCCAGGCGGCTCCTATTCAAGAGCGATATCGGAATTCCAGCACCAGGACCTCCCGTCGCGTCCTCCTTCTTCGGCTTATCGGACCATGAATTCGCTTCCGTTGTTTTAAGCTCATCGAGTTAGTGTCGACCAATTTTTAAGCCTTTTCACGGCGCGAAGGCGCCAACCGAACATTGAAATTGAATAATCTGCCGGTGGAACGCTTGCCGATGGATTTATTGAAATAACATTTTCTTCCAAATCTGACCCTAAAATTGGAAGATTTTTTTTGTCGCTTCAATTAGAACGATAGAAATGTTATCGAGCCGGGCGAGCATCCGAAGCCCGAGAGTGCCGCTGCACGTGGTCGCTGGATCATTGACCTCTCGTATATGTGAGACCGAAATTGCGAGAGCTGCTTCTTGAGTTTATCGGACCGTGAATTCGCTTCCGTTGTTAGGATATTATTGAGTTACCGGCGATCAATTTTTTAATCTTTTCACTGCGCGAAGACTCTGATATACGCGATGACGGATCATTGAAATTGCATTATTCATCGGTGGATATCGATGAACTTATTGAAATAACAATTTCCAAATCTGACTGGAGAATTGGAAGACTTTTATTTTTTAATGAAGCTTATCTTGTTACCGTTCAGCAATTTTTAATCCTTTTCGCGGCGGAAAATCTCTGCTATACGCGATGGACATTCATGGAAATTGGATAATCCATTGGTGGACCACTTATCGATGAAGTTATTCAAATAATAAAATTTCCAAATCCACCCGTTAGAAGAATTTTTTTTTATCGTTTCAAAGATAACGCTAAAAATATTACAGAGTCGGGCGAGCAGACTTGGTCACTGGGACATCGAACGTGCTAATGATGACCGATCATTGAAATGACACTATCCGTCAGTGGACCACTTATCGATGAAGTTATAGAAACAAAAAAATGTCCAAATCTGACCGTCAAATTATTTTTTTTAAATGTTCGATTGGTTCAAAGACGACGATAAAAATGGTGTCGAGTCGGACGAGCGGACGAGTCCCGAGGGCCGCACATGGTCACTGGACCATCGACCTTACGTATATATGACACCGAGATTGCAGGAACCGCGTTAATTGTTAGTTACCGATGCGATTGCATCCGGCTTAAGTTCCCGACGTTATCGTTTCCCCGGCTTCGAGGGCGTCCTCGCGCCTCTCTCCCTCTCGGCCTCCCCGAACGACCCGATAATCGCTACAACAGGTGGATATTCACGGCACACTGTTATCTGGGCACGGAGAGATGCTCCGTACCCTGCAAAATCCGATCAATCGATTCTACATGCTCGCGCTACCCTCACGCCGCCCGTCCACCCCGCCCATCTCTCGTCCCTTAGAGATTCCCGAATCGGATCCGTCGAAGCACGGTTCATTGCGGCAACGAGAGATGGCGATAATCGTCGATATATCGTTAACCACCCCCTCGCCACGCTCTGAACCACTTCCAAGCAAAGTTTTTGAACACAGAAGTGGTTATTCCGGATTGTGTCCACGAGTTTTTGATTTTTTTGATTTTTTTTTCTGTCAATTTGATTTCGGGAGCGTTGTTTGGTGCGCGAGCTCGATCATCTACGTTTCGGATCGTACGTGCAATTTTTATTGCGCAACTGTTCGTTCCCGACTTTCTCAAAAACCGTATTTATCATCGTTATTGTAAATCTAAAAATAAAAGAGAAATAACAAAAATAGAAAAAAATGTCAAGTCTCTGATTTTTCGAACGGTCGCGAGATGCACTATCATTACTCGAGGACCTGGATGTGGGATGGGCGTGTGGACCGGGTCAATAACCACTCCTCCGTCATAAACGATGTTGTTTTTTTTTCAGCAAAGTAATTTTTATTTTTCCCAAACTTCCAAACTCATTCTTGGCTCATTTAAAGACGTGTGTTTTTTTTTCTTATTTTTTTTTCTTTTGATATAGTACACTTCTTAACGCACTCATACCCAAAATTCTTCACGCTCTTCACTCACTCACTCTCGTAATAATTCTACAATCTCTTTCTCTTTCGCTCTCTCTCTCTAATATTTAACTACAATCTCGTCGCTATTTACACAAGACAAAAATTATACACGAGAATATTCTTCACGACGAGTTTCGAGAAACGTTGATAAATAATAAAAATCGATATATATATATATGTATATATATAACGTCTAATTTACAAGTTTTGGAAATCCTCGGGACATGGATTACACCTGAATACTGAGGCATCTAGTACTTCATACGCGTGCTTCTACAAATTATCAATTATTTACAATAAGATTTTTTATTTTTTTCTTAATTCTTTTTTTTTCTTCTTTTAATATAATATCCTATTTACAACCTTGGAGTGTTTCTTTCGTCTATCTCATCACTTGCGTATATTCGTCACCCGACTCGCCGTGTCAGCGCGATCTCTGCAGGTCTTTCGGTCCGGCCCGAGTGCGTTGGTTATCGATTTATTGCGATTGGGATCGATCGATCATTCAGCCGATTTTCGCGTAGACACGGCGAAGCGAGCGACGAAAAAAAAACATAATATAACGATAGAAGAAGAAAATAAATACTGACTAGTTTTAGCCGGTTAACGTCGCACTGATCGATAGGTTTGGCGCGGATTAAACGCGGACCGGAAGAGGGGCTGTTTTCGCGCCTCGAGGAATGTGACCCTGTTCAGGATCTCCTATGCTACAGGTTTTAGCGGTAGTATTTTTAGCAATCGAATTGACCGAGACTATCGCACAGGTCGCCCAGCGACCTCGTCCAAAGTATACCACAGATAATATGTATATATATATATATATATTTTTTTTTTTAATGTCTATATTTAGTAGGCTCTTTTGCCGGATATGTGAGTCTCGAATCCGTCGCGCGGGGTCGCAAGAGTAACTAGTTTTACTTTAGTCGTCAACAGAATCGGGCATTATTCGAAACTATCATACAATTGTTCGAAACAATTTTTGTTTTACGTCAATTGTAACTCGGAGCGGACATTTCTGCAAAATCTAATTTTTGTATGTTGACAAAAAAAAAGTAATCGCGAAGTTGCAAACAATATTCAATTTTTTCAAAACAAATTTAACTCATCGACATTTTTTTTCGGAAGACCCGAACATTAAATAAATGATCGAACCTCCGGCCAGGAATTATAACGCTGCGTCTAACATCGACCGCTAATCTTGCAAATTTTTTTCCGTCCGCAAGGTCGCGGACTCGACGTACAAAACGCGTCGACCGACGAACGATAGAGCGACACGATCGGTAAAAAAAAAAAAAAAATGGCTCACTCCGTCAGGAACGGCACATCGAGATCGAGTGAATTAATGGTCTCCGCTAACTCGAGGCTAATCGGTATGATCGGCGACGGGGTATCGTCACGTGTCCCTGGGCCCCCGATAGGCGTCCTCGGGTCTCGTCAGAAGATGCTGTATCTGTTGCATAGTGCAAAGCGGACAGACCTCTTCGTCGGTACCGTCGTTCGCGACCCTCCTGGCCGATCCGGGCACCCTTCTGTACGTCGGATCAATGTAAGAGTATCCGTCCGAGTCGAGCGAGTCGGACCTGGAGTTGGCGAGCAGCGATCTGGCGCCGTTACCGCGGGCAAACCGATCTCTGCTCGCGCCCGGTTCAACGATTCGGCCAAGGGCGGGTCGCCGAAGGCTCTCGTCGAAGTCGATGTACGAGTAGCCCTCGGAATCGACGGAGGGTCTCCTTGCCGATCCCTCGACCGGCAATCGGCGAACCGGCGAGTTCAGGCAGACCGGCGAGTTCGAGCCGACCTCGCGAACCGGTAAGACGGGCGTGCCGATCCTGGGTCTGTGGGTCGGAGTGATCGGGACTCCGGATTCGCGCGGACGAGGGCTGACCGGTAAGTTACCGATCTGCGAATCGCGATAGTCTCTCGGTGTCCTCGACGTCTCGAGCTCCGGTGGATTATTGTTAACGTTGTTGGTGTTGTTGTTATTGCTACTTTTGTTAACGTTATCGAGGGGTTCGTTCGGGGGTGTCGGGGGGTTGTCGGGCGGAAGCGGCGGTCGCGATTCGCTGCTACCTCGCGGTTCCGGCATTGCCGGAGGACGATCGGCGGGGCAGTAATTCTGGCTAGTGATCAGGGCGTTCTGGCTGGCGAGGAGGAGATGGTTGTTGCGCAAGAGACGGGGACTTGCGAGGAGGCCGTTACGGGGCACGTGGGTCGCGATCGACTGGGGCACACCCTGGGACTTGGCGAGTAGCGCCCGGGGCGTCCGGTAACCCCCGAGCACGGCCCTCGACGGCTTGTCGGCGACTCGAAGTATCGCTCTTGGATCCCGGTAGTCGAGATAGTCGAGGTGATGAGGAGCCGGGACGCGCTCCCTTTTTCTCTCTTGCCCCGCGGGGTTTGTACCTCGTACCTCGATCGTTGGCTGACCCGGATGACTCGTTAGATGATTCTGGAGCTGCGGCAGCCCGCCGCCCTCCGGTAGGTCCTCGTAAAGCACCGCGCTACCAGCGCTACCGGAACCCGGAAGTGGCTGACCGTCCGGAAGGACTCTTCCCCTGCCGGCCGCCGCTCCAGCACCGGCCGCGCTCTTGCAGGGCAAAAGATTCTGGACTTTCCTTTTGTGTCTGCAACAAGTTGGAAAAAAACAAGATTTTATGTTAATTCATTGTTACTCGGACAAAGACTTTGGATTACACATATCGATCGGTGATACCGACGTGCAAATTATTTAATTTGCACGAGTTTGCAAATTACTTTTAATTATTGGCAATAATTAAAATTAAGGAATTTGATTGTACGAATTTGTAGTGCAGTGAATGCAGCTTTTTTTATTGTTAATTCAGTCAGTAAATTGGTAAACGTAAATTCAACAATATAGAAATTGCGATTATTTCAATCATTTCGATTATTAAAATTTACGAATTTGTGCAGAAATTTGTTGTACAGTGAACGCGGATGTATTTTTAGCGTCGATGTAACAGAATGGCGTGTACGGTTCGGACCAGGACCAACGGGGTTACAGACAATCGATTCCCCGTTACATGCGATGCCGTACAGTAATAAAGGCCTCCGGCAAATGAATACGAGGGCATCGCTGCACCGAGCAACGTTTCCATTATATTTCGTTTTCCCTGCGAACGCTTGTTTCCAACGCGACTTTGCCAACCTTTTCCAATGCATATATCGACCGGTGATATTAACGTATGTGATATGTAATATGTAAATTCAATTATCGTAATAATTATAATTAATTAATTCGAGCAGAAATGTATAGTGCAGATTTTTTTTTCCTTTCGCTGGGCTTTGGACCAGAACCATCGGGCTTACAGATAATCGATTTTCCAATAGTTTTTGTACGTCCCATGTTGCCCCATCGATACATCCGGATGTTCTCTACCAATTTTGCCTCACTCTCCCTTATCAATTCGAGACATTAACGTATGTGATATCTAATATACAAATTTCAATTATTGTAATAATTAAAATTACCGAATTTGGGCAGGAATTTATAGTTCAGATTGGACATGTTTTTTTTTCCTTTTGCTGACCATCGATGTAAAACAATGACGTGTGCGTTTCGGATCAGAACCATCGGGTTTACGGCTAATCGATTTCCTGTTACATACGATGCCCTACAGTAAAACAGCCCTCCAGCGAATGAATAGGAGGGCATCGCTGCACGGAGCAACGTTTCCATTATATCTCGTTCCCCGTTCGAGCCCCCTGTTACGAACTCGACTTTTCCGACCTTTTCCAACGATCCTCGCGCACACTCGGACAACCGCCCTCGAGCCACGCCCGATGTGAAACTCTACTTCCACTACCAGCATTTTAGCTTCATTTAACATGAAATTCATTTGGTTCACTCAAACCTAGAGGAAATTCACTGTGGAGCGGGAGGCTGGCGGCTAAGGTCGTGACACAGTGACTAATCGCAAAAGAGCTTTTCGCTAGGTCGCGAGAACTGCTGGCGAGGAACGATAACGCCAACGAAAATACCTGTCATTTTTCTTCGGCCCCCCCGCGCCCCTCAAGCAGCTTCGCGGAATTAAAGCTTTCGCGACGTTGAGAGCGGCTCGCACAACGGCGAATCTCCCGTTGCTTTCGTATTCCTGATCCCTAGCCTTCGTCCCTTTCCCGCTAAACCCTCCACGGCCCGCTACTGTCCGGGAAATTATCCCTTTGCTCGCAGTGCATTTCGAGCGTCCGGTGATGAGGTCTAATCTCCGTGGGAATATCACCTTGATTTCCTCCGCTAAGAATTTCCATTCCGAGGATCGAGCGAACACAGTGTTACATCCCGTATGTATAAGACGTTGAACCGTCATTCCGGAAGTGGGACATTGTTTTTTCTACAAGATTTATCAATCCGTCTGAGCAAAATGTAATCCCGAGAGCAAAAGGGATTCTCAAGTTGAGATGAGGTTTTCAATCTTTGTGTCTCCCTAAAAGTTGATAAAAACGGTTCGTTTTGCCCCCGTGGCTCATCTTGACACCCTCTTCTAACTACAGGTTGATTTCGAACGTTTCCAGTTTTCGCAGGTGGATTAATATGAGTTTGATGTATGCAAACCCTTTGCATGTATCAATCTCATTGCGAGACCACCTTTAGGGTGGTTCATGTTGGTTCTAGTGTAGGGATAAAGTGTAGCTATGGAACATATCGATGTAATGATATTGTTCCGGAAGTGCGAATTTTTTTCGTTTTCCTAAGAAATGTCTATATGGATAAAATGGAATCCCGAGGACAAAACGGATTAATTCGGGATAAGGTTTCAAATCTTTGTGTCTCCCTGCAAGTGGGTAAGAACGGTCCGTTTTGCCCCAGAGGGTAATCTTGACCCGCCCTTCCGGCAACACGTTGGTTTCGAACATTTCCGGTTTTCGCAGCCGGATCAAGCCCCTTCCAGGTTGCATCCATCAGAAGCATAGCGGGACCGCCGGCGGAGTCGTTCGTGTTGGTGTTAGCGGGGGGATAGACTATACCTACGAAAGGTATACACGTAATGTAACAACCGGGCTCTCGTGCTCGGAGCACGACCGCGAATCGTGAAAGTGGATTTACCCTTCAAGTTTTAATTGTCTAATTAACTACGGTGGTTCGATAATATTTGCCTGTGTAATTAAAGCCGAGGCTTCCCGCTGGCGGGGGAGCTCTGGCTTCGCAGACTTCTGCAGAGCTCCTTGCAAACTCCGCAGCTCGCCGCCGAGAGTGTGTGTGTGTGCAGTGAAATGTACACGAAACAGACTGTCGGTATTACATCTACACCGATGAAGAAGATCGTTATGGATCTCGTCGGGTAAAATTACTGCAAATAACAGCGTACGGAATGCCGGGCATGAAAGGGGTAAGGGCAGATTGTTGGGGGAAACATCGTGTTTGCGTACGTTGCGGCTTTATCAACGTAATCAGGACGACGTTTGGTAATATCGGAGGTTTCACGCAAGATCCCGCAGCGCCAACCAACGCTTTGCAACGACGCGGCATGGGGAAAACGACTTTGCCGTCGTAAGCGCGAGCCGCTGCGTCTGACGCGGTGTCTCACCAGGAACAATGTTTCTCAGACAAAACACACACACACATCGTGGTCCTGCAACGCGCCTCGCACCTGTGAAAGCCGCCTATTCGCACAGTTACTAAGTGCGCGTTGGGACAAGTAGCCAGCGGAAGCCAAAAGTGTTGTATCAGTAGAGAGTCCTTGTAATCCGCTTAGAAAAAAGGCGTATGATCAAGTATATTGAATTGAGTGTGGGTGGAATATGAGGAACAGTACACACCCAGAAAAATAATTTATTTGAAGGCCACCGTTTATTTAGTTCAAGTAAAATATTTATTTTATTTAAATAAATATTTATTTCATTTAAGTAACTATTGACTTATTAAAAATAAATATTTATTTAAATCAAATAAAGATTTTACTTAAACCACATAAACGGTGGCCGTTAAATAAATTTTTTTCTGGGTGCAGAATATTGGGTGGAGTATCATCTGAATATGGGTTACCATCAGTTCCCAGATTCATCCCATCAGTTTTTCCACACTCCTTCCCAGTTATGTTCGTGTAATCAATCCCACACTCTTCGCCAAATTATCTCCCATCAGCAACGTAGCACAGGACATTTTTCGGGGCTGTGCGCGATGACCGGGAAGGATTTCGGAAAAGTGTATGGGGTTGATTGCACGAACATTTTCGAGGTCTTACGCGATGGCTGGCAAAGAGTCATGCACGGAGAAAAATAGTTCTGTTTCTCTAACATAATGTAGATCGTTAACAATTTATTGTTGTGGCACCAAAAATATTTGGCTGCTACAGCAAAATATTTGTTGCCACAGCAAAATATTTGCTGCCACAACAAAATATTTTGTTGTCCCTATGTTAACCCGGTAAAT
>JAPYZD010000952.1:0-25430 GCA_030522725.1 Ichneumoninae sp. B BG-2022a | reverse complement strand
CCTGGCACACACACACACACACATCCATCCAGACATTTTTTCTAAATGTGATTTTTCGATGTTTTCGAACATTCTGAACACGTTTTCATTAAAATCTCGTAATTTTTTTTTCACCAAAACAAAGCTTCCTCTATGAGGAAGCAAAAGAAAAGTTCATTGAAAATTCTGAAATTGTTTACATAATTGTGATTGTATGAAAACTCATACGTACATTTATCTTGTGAACACAATTCCGAGAACGACTAAACTTTTTTTAGTAATCATAGGAGAACTATTGTTCCTAATGACCTGGCCTATCAATGGACCCTAAGAAAATGGTACAGCGTAATTTGCACGTAATTTGCATTTTGAGCGTGCGAAATGATGGAATGGTGCACTCTACTCTAATAGGCTAATCTTTAGAAAGAGACAGACGTAAGCGACGCAGGCGCAAAGCCGCGAGGGGTATCACGCCAGCAGAGCGACGTCGTGCAGTGGGAGAAGTTTTCAATACTAAAGAGTGCGATATTACGGAGAGTCCACTGTATACAAGAACAATGTTCGATTTCTTCAATATTTCAAATAACTCTGGTCGCCTTAAAATTGTGATATTTTTTAAGGATTTTTTAATGAGTCCCCACCTGAATTCCCACGTTCTCCAGATCCGTCATTCCCGGGTGGACTCCAGATCCCTCAGATAGTTTTTCTGGCAAATATGTTCCATATCTATTTGGTAACGGCTTCATGGTCGCAATCGTTATCCCCCGTCATTGGGATTCTTCTTGTCATTCGACATTGTATGATTGGGTACGGTGTCCTTACGGGACTTGCCTAGGGACGCGAAAAAACAGCATTATTCTATTCTATTGGGATAAGAACCTACCATTGAAGCTTCGAATCTTAAGTTTGCTGCACGTATATATTCCAAACCAAACTTTGATTCGATCAAAATGTAAGTACTTCCTCAAACAATAAAAATCTGAAAGAAATCAATACTATTGAAGAAATTAAGAAGATTGATTTTGCACGATAGTAATAAAACTGTGGGTTTTACTCTTTCATGAACAAAGCTACGTTGTCGTAGAACAATTCAAAATGTATACGTATTCAGAAAAATTTACAAATCGTTTCCATAAAAAAAAAAGTTAGGTTGCCGGATGATTTGTTGGGAATTTTTTTTTTGTTGATTCGTTAATAGTATTTTGGAATGATTATTATGCAAAATTAATATTTTCAGTACCTTGCATATGCTTGATTTTTTTTCAGATTTTTATCTCATCGAGGAGGGTTCGCAATTCCACTCCCAATTCTCTCTGAACTCACATACACTCAGGCTGTCCACAAGTACTATCTTTAGGGTAGCCCGTCTCATCCCAGACAATTTTTATTTTCAGACACGCTATAAAACAGTGGAAATATCATGGTTGGATGACAATCAATAAATGATGCCTTCGGCAGCGTTGTAGCTGCATTATTTGGTTAGGGCGCCCATCTCACCTCGGGCTCCCCTATAAACTGCTTGATCGGAATTACCAAAAGACGTGAAAGCCGTGTACTTTTGGAACTTAATAGTTCAGCTGCCGGTTTAACACATTTTCCACTTTCCACACGCCTTATATCCCTCTGCCGCCTCACCTGGTACAGTTATCTGAGTTCTCATCGAGAATTCTCATAACGTTCGACATCTCGAAGTTAAGTCGAAATGCGAGTTTTTTTTTATTATTGCCTCTTTATTCAAGCTGTAATTCATCAATATTAATGAGAATCGTGAGCGAGTTCGGTTAAGGCTCAAATTTTACCAGAAGATTTCGTTAAGGCATTCTTGCGTCATGTAGGAGTCAAGATAGGTAGGGAGGCCTGCTATGTGAACGTCAAGTTCCAGCATACCAAGGGTGCCGAAACCGAAACTGAAGATTTCGTTTTACTCGTGTTATTACAGAAAGTGGACCGTAAATCTCTTTGAATTTTGAATATGCACTCCACGATAGTCTCCTCTTGACACTAGTCAGTCTTTTTTTACAAACGGCTTTTATATCAAAATGTAAACCTGTACTTTTGTATAGGTGCGATGTTATGTACTTTAGTTGCATCGACAGTAACTCGGCAACTAAACAGTGAATTTATTCCAGATTTCCCATAATCCCAAATTAAGTACTGTTGTGTACACTCAGAAAAATAATTTATTTGACGGCCACCGTGTATTTGATTTCAATAAATATTTATTTAAATGAAATAAATATTTTACTTAAACCAAATAAACGGTGGCGGTCAAATAATTTTTTTTTTTATGGGCGTAACATATCCGAAATGTAAGTTTTATTCTTTTAATTGACCAAGTGCACGCACCACGTTAACGGCATGCGCCGTGCATCCACGTAGGGGTATTTCCGTATAGAAATATCAGTGTAGGACGTAAATTTGTTACTGACCAACCCGCGGTGAAAAATTTAGTGTGGTTGGATGAATGAATAAAGCAATTTATTGTACATTAGGACCAGCGGTCCTCTAAGTACGTAGCCAAATATAAATGCAAATCATTTAATAGAAATAGAAATAATAATAGTACTAAACCGAATCGAAATCAAATAATATAAATGAATATAAAGAAAGAAAACCGAAAATAATAAAAATAATAGAAAACAGACTCGTCGAATTCTCGACAAGAGAATTCTCGGCAACATTGTTACCGAGAACCAAGTCGAGTTCTGAGTATATCAATATTCGCCTATAAACGCGGACAATGAGAGAGTCTTGGACGATTCGCTAAAGTATGGGTTCAGCTTTTAAGCGGCATTCTGCGAAACTAGAAGAATGCTCTAGAAGCATTCTTTTAGAGTGTTCCTCGAACACTCTAGCTCTAAATCTCAAACTATTTCCCAAACTTAATTTAAGACTACCCCAGAGTAAGTACTCTAAGTAGTTGAGTACATATTGAAGTACCAAGTAATTGAAATAGTGAGCACTGGGTAGTACTTGAGTACTGACTTATTGAGTACTGGCAGAACTTAAGTGAAGTTCTGCCAGTACTCCGCACTTACTCAGTACTTAATACTACAGTACATGCTTCAAATACCTAGTGTATTTGCCCAGCTCTGGGTTATCCATACTGATTTTTCTATACGGGACGAGGTTAATGCGAGCGCCCTGCGCGTGTCTTTAAAGTGGTTCTTGCATTTGGTCAATGGAAAGAACGCAAGTTAAATTTGGTATATGTTATAGAGTAATGGAATAGATTCATTCCGTTTAGTTGCCGAGTTGGTGACATACGATTTATCAGTCTTCTGAAAATCTCCAGCTTTACGTCGGAAGCAAGAGACGTTTGTCGAATAAAATATACCAGTAACAAGGAGAGAGACTTTCGGGAATTACATATTCAAAATTCAAAGCAATTCACCGTCTAGTTTCTGTAATATCACGAGCGAAACGAAACTTCCAGCTTTAGTCTCGGCACTGTTGTCATTCTATAACACGGCGCTTTCACTACCGTACTACCTGTGCTCCGCAGCACCGCACGCGCCATCCTTCTCGACGACAAATCCCTCGTTTCACTACGCATGGAAGATGTCCGGGAAGTGACTGACGCGAGTCTGGCTTTGGGGTATGGGCATCATAACGCTCAACGGACGATCATGAAAACACGTCAGACAGATCGCTTGTCCTGCGCTGCTATTAAGCTGAGCCATACATAATCAGCAATACTGTAGTATTGGTGGTTATGTCTGGCTCGCGGGTAGTTGGTACATGGCTGGTCTCTGATTTGATCGCGGCTGCTTGGATTCTGCTTTACTACCGTCTGGGTCGAGTACTGCGGGTTCATAATAAATAAATAAAATAATTATCTAATAGCATAAAAAAGTATTTCCACGTTTCCCACCTGTTTTCCCCTCTTTGATCAACTCACTGACGAATACAAAGTCTTATAACTTGGTGGTGGTCTTGAACCGGTCAACCTTACCTACATTGCTATTAATACCGAACGACGCTATCGACTACGCTACGGCTACTTTGGATAAACTAATATTTTTACGGTACAAGACGCGAACGTATTTGCTGATAAGTTGGTACAAGGGAAAACTGTTTTTTAAACTTTGAGCTCTTAATGACATATAAATCGATGGCTCAATGCGATAAGGCCATATAAGCTGTGTATAAGCATAGCCTGTATGCCCTTCAGGCATTAGATTATCGGTATGTCAGCAGTTCTCGAAACTATTTATTCATATGTCTCAATAGAATTTTGTTTCTCAGAGATGGCTGAAGACATCAAATTTTCAGTTTCGAATATTTTGAACATTTCGGAACAATTTTTAACATTATTACCCATACACAGTATGTAAGGAGAGAAGTTGTAGAACATGATAGGCACCTGAGTTTTTTTTCGCTACGCCATCGAGAAGGAAAAACATTATTGTTTGAAAATCCGCAGAATCACTTATTTTTGCATATAGACAAAAAAAAAAAAAAGCGGCTTCTTTCGTCGTCGCTCAGGAACTATATTTCTATTTTTCCACTGATCACGAAGCTGCCACTTATGTTACATGTAACTCAACATTTGATACGGAAATTATAATGAAAATACTAATGTTTCGTAAAATTAAAAAAATCCGAATCTCAAATCAGGTATAATCATGACAACTCAGCGTATCTTTTTCAGCAAATAAAATTTGAACGGTTCGATTGATCGTCGTCAAATTAAATAGGGATCATCGGTAATAGTTCCTTTGTGTATAAGTTTTTAGCCTGATAACTAAAAAAAAAAATCAGAGCTGGCGTGCGCACAATTTTTTAACAAACTTCAATAACGCGTAACATTTTCACGAGTGAAAACATTTTGCCAAAAATGTAAGCAAACACTGAGGATTGTCCCCTGCACCTCCATTAGAAATTTCAGATTGATAGTTCCTGCCGTTTTCAAGTTATAAGAGTTTTAATTGTCGAGTCTGAGACACGCGCACACAAACGAACACGAGCGTGAGCATCCAGACATTTTGTTCCAGATATTATTTAGAAAAAATATCTGATGTTTTAGAACATTCTGAACAAGTTTTCATTAGAATCTCGGATGTTTTTTTGATGAAAAAAAAAAAAACGTGCATCGAGGGAAAAATTAATCTTGTTTTACTGCTTGTTTAATGATTTTAGGTTTCACATATGATACGCTTACAGTCTCAAATGGGTGATCACTGTATTTTAAATCAACTATCACCCAACATAATTATAAAACAGCTATCACCCAAGTCACTAGGTACCGTAACTTTCGATAACCTCAAGATGAAAAGTGACGAGTTATGAAGGGAAAGTGTCTATTGAGAGGTAGCCTGTTGCCGATACGTGTGGGGCAAACGCGAATTCACTCATCAGGGGCAAGATACGTAATGAGTGCTTTCGAGTGCACGCTATTTTTAGTGTGACGTGACGTAAAAAAAATCTAGTGAGGAACGTACCTACATTGCAAGTATTCTGCGAAAATCCAAAATTTCTGTTCACTTCGGTCGTAATTGTACCACAATAATTTCACGAGAGCGACTTCACGCCAAAACAAATATTACGAGAAATTCACGCGTTGCGGGTACGCCAGTAGCGACTCGGACGTGTCCAATTTTTCAAGCAGGCATCCTACATGCGTTGTACTATGTGCCAGCGAGTCTCCACCTTTTTTTCCAGATAATACCGTTGGGGTTAAAATCAAATTACACGAGCCTGTGTGGTTTGTGTGAGAAAAAGAAAATTAACCCTTTATATGTCACAGGTTTATTAATTTGCTTTGCCCCCACTGCGCATTCGTTAGCATCGTTTCGGGGAGGTTTCGAGAGTTGTGGCATATATAGGCTTAAAAATTTAATTAAATTGCTTCGAGCACCACTATTTTTACTGATGCATTGCCCAATCTCACCGGTAAAAATAGTGTCACAGCTATATCAATATTGAGAGTGAACGAAATAAACGCACATGTGTTCGTTGTTTCAAGAGACGCGGTAACGTTTCGACCGCAAATACTTAAAATAACGATTTTTTTAACGAACGCCACCATATAGTTTTACTCTAATATGTCGGAAGCGCCATTTTTCGATAGATGATTCTTGAAAGCGAAGCATTAATGATTCGGAATTTTGATGATGTTTCTATTATAGAATTCGAACACAAACAACATCCCAACGTGCCCACTTACGATCATACCTATTCGGCAAATGCTCCGATGTGATCATCGTCACCCGCAAAAAGTCCGAAATTGCCATCGTGTGATGTAATGTTGTACGCACCAAAAATATGTTAGTTGTATACACTGAGGTGCTCGTGTTGTAAACTAGAATAAGATTGTGACGAAGAGCCTTGTGAATAAAAACTGTCTTCTGCAAAAAGTTGTATTATAACTAAAAATATAATAATTGGAAAACAAAATCCGCATTAAAACCGTCATTTATCCAACACATGTTTTGTAATGTTTCCGCATTTATTACACACACTTTCGTCGCGTCAACTGGCTTATTTGTAGACTGGTGCGGTTACGCGGTCTGTCCTTTGCTCCGCTTAATACATGACGGGAAAAACAGCTATTGCGATTTACAATACATGACATTTTTTAAATTTAAAAATGGGAAAAATTTGTGATTGAACAATGTCGAAATGTTATAAAGTCATGAAATAATATGTCTTCAACCGATGTAAAAATTGCTAAATAACTTGTGAACAAAAAATGATACGAACATAGTAACAAAATTGTCGAAACGTGCAAAAAAAAAAAAATTAATGGCTGATAAAAGTTTGGTTGGTCCGCAGACATTACAGTATGGCAGTGCTTCCATTGTCTTATGAAATCACTGGAATGAGAAAAAACAAATCATCGATTGTAATAAATGTGCATCGAGTAAAAAATGAATCCCGTCGCAGGGCTTCTGAAAACCGTGAGAAATCGTAATTGGTTTTCGACTACAAATATCTTATAAATCGATAAAAACCGAGTCATACTCGGTGTTTATCAAGTAAAATAGCGTACACTGACTACATTGGAGGTATAAAGACACACATTTATAGACTGTATTGCTGGTATAGCATTTGATAAAAATTTTTTTCACTGTATTTTAAATGGGCTATGCATCGAGCTGTGGGTTAGGAATGTATGCAACGTAATTTTTTATAACTGTAATACGAAAAGTGACGAGACGTGAACGCGAACTGTCAAACTAGGTGAAGTAGCCATTGAACGATATTCTGTTGTTAAAACCAACAATGTGTGGCAACTCCAAATGAAAATGAACTCGTTCCAAGCATCGTGACTGTCACTGGAGGCGGGTCGTTCAAAGATCCTAGCGAGGGGGACGCAGATTAAAATGACTATACTAGATCCCTAAATTTATGTATATTGCATTCGGGATTTTCATAATTTGGTTACATTGTTTTCCATTTTTACTTTGACATTTTCAATATTTTAATGACAACCACTTTAATGACCATTTAATTTGGAGAGGATCGATCGAACTGTTTAAATATTGTGAAATTTTGTTAATTTTACGAACAATTAGTATTTTCTTTCTGATCCGAGTTTCCGTATCCAATATTGAGATAGGAGCCATATGACAGATTCGTCATCTGTGGGAAAAAATACACGAGGCATGGCCCCGAAACGACGAATAACCACAATTTTTATGAAGACATCTTTGTAGTGAATTATTATGTCCAGACCGACGAATAGTGAGTCTCCTCGGTACGAACCATAAACAATGAATACTCTCTTCTGAGTCAAGGCGTTAGCCCTTTATTCGACGACGGAGACCCTGTCGCACTGCTGTAAATTCGATAACGGAAAGGAGGGAGGGTAGACGTATTGAGCATCTGGCAGAATGGCAGAAAAGACGTTTCGTTGAAATACTAACAATTCACATTGTAACGAATATGTAGCGGACTATTCGTTAAGACACATGATATTAGTTAGAGTTGACAATAGAGGAACGAACGGCTCATCGACACAAGATCGATCGTCATGCCAGAAAGTCTGGACGAGACTTTCAAAGTGAACAGACGTGTGACATTACGTGATCGAAATAATTAACGTTTATCATTATTAATAATATCCGTCCCAAAATCACATACGCGCGTTATTAATTCGCTCGATCGTTACAATACATTAAAATAATGTTTGCAAAGTACAGGGTATTTGACAAGAATTCACCCAACTTGCTCGACTATTATCGGGAAACTCCGTCTCGCAGGGCTACAGATTTCGCAGCAGAGCGTTGCTCGCTCGGTAAATATTTCGGTGAAGATACGGTAGGTTAGTTGGTCGACGAAAGAACTAATTTAGTTGCAAAATCTCGGTCCTTGTATACTAATTCTGACCCTATTCTTCGAATGCTAAAAGCAGGTTTAAGAGAAGGGGTGTCGGTAAATCAAAGTTTTACAAGAGTTGCGACAAAAATAGAAAAGGCGTGTGCTGTAATAGAGTTAGGAGTGGAAAAGGGAGCATATTTTAAAGTGCGTGGGAGAGAGTAAGTGGGCGTGTGTTTAAATGGCTGCACATAAAAAGCGGATGGTATTGCATATTGTGTCCCGCGAGGAACACAATTGGAGAGAAAGAGAGAAAGAGCTGGAGGCTGGTTAGCGGCGCATGCAGTGGCCGCGTTGTAGGATGAGTTAGGATAGGCCTAGGAGTTCTGTGGTATCAAAGCCACACATTTAAAGGGACGCGTGACGAGGGAGGGAACGTTCGGATAGGGAAAGAGTCTTCGGTGAGTGAGAAGGGATGATGCTTCGTATCTGGTGCATCGCTGCGTTGCCAGCGTTGGCCGTATTCCCAGCGTTGTCAGTGTTAGAGGATTATTTAATTAGCAGATATGACATTTGAATTAAAGAATTGGTTAGGGGAATTGCATACGACATAATAGAATATTGCCAAATTAGTGACTTTTTGAATTTTCAAACAGCCATATATTTTGTTCCGATTTTTCATAGACGCAATGTACACAAAGGTAAATTAGATGAGGAAGCTGTGTGAAGAACTCGTTTAAAATTTATTTTTTTATTTTTTTTGTGTGTTTTTTTTTTCTTAAAGATACATCTCCCTGCATACATAGTTAACGGTATGTTATATCACAGGTCCGTTACACTATCTAAAAAATCTTGAGTATAGTGAGAATAAAATGTCCATAATAACACCCAGAAAAATTATTTATTTGACGGCCACCGTTTACTTGGTTCAAGTAAAATATTTATTTCATTTAAATAAATGTTTATTTCATTTCAGTAACAATTTACTTAATTTGGACATTGAAATATTGTTCCACCGGAAGGCTTTCGAGCAGGACATTTCTCCAGTTATTTGTGGTATAAGCTGTTAAATCCTCAAAATCGTTGCAGTTCGTTATTTTATCGACCTGTTTTTACAAAAACGCTGCCGTTAGGTACATTTTCCTTCGTGTATCTGTCTATGCTCTCTACAAGACCACGGCCGAGCAAATTAACTTCATTGCTAACCAAAAGGATAAGTCCAGTATTTATTATAAAAATAAAAATAAATGTGAGCGGCTTACAGAGCTCGTGTCACTGTTAAATAAGTCTCAACAATATTCTCATGATTCGTATAGTTATGAAAGCAGGACGAAAAACAAATTTAAAATAGATGATCCGAATTTGTTTATATGTATTGATAGAATCAGAGATTCATCGACGCTGCAGGTGCACACGAAGCCCGGATCCCCTGACCCCCCACCCACCTGATGGTATCACGCGCGATCGACCGCACTGCCGCTGGCTTTATACTATTGCGCAAAAATGTATATACATATTTTTTTCGTATATCGTATGCGTGCCCAGGCGAAACCGTTCATGCCGTGCAACGAATTATTTTCAAACGCGTAAACAAAGCCCGAAACTTGAAAGGGAGTTGAGGTATAGGACGTGGTGTAGAGGTGAGGACGCGGGAGGCGGGGGATGTAGTCAGGGAAAATTGTTCGGTAGTTTTCTGTTGCCCCGGGGACTTCTCGCTGTCCATCACGGAAAGATCTGCATGGCTATCGCGCTCGGTCTGCCTCCCGATGCGAACGGACGAGTACCCCAGGTCTATACCGGCGTGCGCTTGAAGTCCATTGATTAACCGTTGTCTGCCACGAGAGGTGCCCGTGAGCCAGTAGCCAGTAGCTAACAGCAAATAGCCAACCTGCCCAGCGCCAGTTTATGAAGAAAATTGTTGCATCGGGCGTATACACGTCCACACCACGCAACACTACGCCACACCACTGCCTTTACTCACCCGGAGGCTGTGGGGGATGATAATGCTCCTGCTGGCTCTGAGTGGTGGGGCTTCATCGCACAGCGAGCCAAACAACGCGGTCAAATTATTTTTCCACCCTCGCCAACGCCGCTACTGCGCTTTACTTCGTGCGGACGGACCCCTCCTTCTCAATACAAATTGCAGCATCTATTCATTTTCTATTGGTTTATGTAGTGCACCCAACCACCTGGGTATTGTTTTACCGGTTGTATTTAACAGCGAGTACAATATCCCCGAATGTATGAATTTATATACAGGAGTGTTAGTTAGACGAAGTCAAAGGAAGCGGGAGATGAGTGGGGCGGGGGATTTAGACCGACAATTCCTTCGACTCAAAGAGAATTATTTCGGGCGAGAATGGGGAAGAACCGGGGAAAATTCAATGCAGTTCTACTACAGCAAACAGGAAGAACGATGGATTGAGAAAGCAAGTCCCCCCCAGTTTTTGCTGCCTCGCCATTTAGCCCTCAATAGTTTGCACTGTTAGCTGTGATTATTATTCTCGTATTTGTGCACTAGACAGAAATCGTCCCTGTTTGTATACACCCATCCTTGGGATATCTATGCAAGGGATGTTGGACTTTCGTATCCATTTAGATGTGTAGGCATAAGCGTTCGGGGCCCGTATCGGGGCCCGTATCGGGGCCCGTATCGGGGCCCGTATCGGGGCCCGTCACCTTTCCATCTCTAGCTCGTCCTCGCAAGACCCACTGTCGATGTCTGTCGTTACGAGTGCCAACTAAGAAGATTACTTTTCAACTCCTATATAGCTCGAAAGCTATGGTGTAGCTCGGCTCGACTCGTGAAAATGAGATCTGATCAGAGTGAAGGTGCGCCGGCATCGTAGCTGTATTATAGAACGCCAGCGAGCGCACACCTACATGCAAGAAACCGATAAAACAGGACCGCAAACCCTGTCTCGGTTACGAGAAGGAATATGCCACATGAGAGTGAGCAAAGCCGAACCCAAACTTTTAGTCGCTCGTAAACGCTGCTTTTGCTTCCGACGCTGGTGCTGCCGCACTGTAAAGTCGGGAGTTGTGGAAGGCGGTACGCCACGTAGACGATGCTGTCAGTCTGCACACTCGTTGCTACTAGTCTCGTTCGACGTCGTCGCTACCCCAACGTTCGCGCCTGGGTTTACGGCTCAATTCGCAGCGCGCCCTTACAGGAGTGAGACCGAGAGCATTGAAGCTCGCGCTTAACGACGGTGCTCTTGCGACAACGCGAAAGGGACATACAGTTTGACCGAGCTCGATATTCTATATGGACCATGCTATATTGCGAGCTGGTAATTAAACGCGTCGGGCCAGACTCACTCACAACATCACCAGACTCCGTTACTCTTCTCGCCCAAAGTATTCGCTTACCGTTCACACTAGATATCAGTCAGTCGTTCGTTCTCGTTAATGTACACTGCTTATGAATGCCTGGATATCTCTTGGACATCACGATCGATGATGTAACGATCGGTACTTAGCCTACGGCATAAAACTGGACAACAAAGAGGAAGAAGAAGAAGAAGAAGCGAGCGCATTGTTCCTAGTAATATATAAAACTCTCGCCGCCGCCATCTCTGTGTCAACAATTCTAAGATCCCTTGGGGTCCTTGGGTCCTTTAGTCCTTGGGTCCACTAGAAGCTTTAGCATATATATTGTAACGAATATGTAACGTACTATTGATTAAGACACACGATATTAGGTTTCACAATAGACGAACGAACGTACGATCGAAGCAAGATCGATCGTCATGTCAGAGAGTCTGAACGATATATATTCAGCGTTACATATTACCTGGATCGTTACAATATATAAATCTAAATTATCCTATGAAGATAATGAGATTGTGTTCATACACTCACACTGTACCCATACTCTACTTAATGAAATATTAATACAATAATTAGGCCTTTTTAATTTGTAGCATTAATTTTTTTTTTAATACAAGTCATTAGAAGTTTGGTCAGGGAAATTTTTTTATTGGTCCGTGAAAAGTCAGGGAATTTTTTCCCGAGGAAAAAACGACCGCCATGATTCGATTTATCTCATGACGGAACTCACTCGGTAAGCTACAATCTTGATCCTATCGTTTCTAGGTTTGAGATATTATCGAGACGGAGATTTAATTGACCTATGTGGAGACAATTCGCGGAGAACTCAAGAATTATCTAAGTTTGATCGTTACTATCTTAAGACTAACTTCTCCTGATCATCCGCAGATGTTCATGAATCCGCAGGGAGCAAGATTGAGGCAGTTCCGCGTAACATAGCAGTAGCGAGCCACAAAATCTACGCCGTGCGCGAATATTTTTGATGACCGCCAGACGTGACAAGAACACCGCTTCGTCCAGAATTCTGATTTACATACGATTATATTTTTGCGCTACACTCAGAAAAATAATTTAGTACTGGCTGAAGGACTGCGGTTGATGGTCAAATAAATGCACTTTTACTAATACTAATTTTGTAGTAGTAAATGTATTTATTGACAATGTTTCATATTATATGGAAGTTGATACGTTTAAAAGATTATTTACCTTATATATTCCTATTGCTATTGCCAACGAGCCATCCACGTAAGTCCTTCAGCTGACAATAATTTATTTGACGACCACGATAATAAATATTTATTTAAATCAAATGAATATTTATTTGCGAGGCGCCCGGCAAATAAATGATTCTTCCGGGTATAAGCTTTCGCTTGCACGGCTCGAATGCAGCTGGGTATAATGATATCCGGATGAGCTTAGGTGCGCATCCAAAATGCAATACGCTATCAATTAAGTCTCGAGAAGTTTGCGAAACCCGAAGGCATTCGAAAATTCCGGAAAGTCGGAACGTGACACTTTTCTCCTAGTTTTTTCAACGACATCGTATTTCTCGCCGTCTCGTCGTCTATTTTCCACCCTAAAATTTTCCTTGGGTCGGATAGAAATCCCGTCCTCTATTGCCGAGAATCGGAAATAGTCGTTCGTCCGTTATTTCATCGTACCGAAGTCCCGAGGATCAAGTTATTGGCTGAACATATTTTCTATTGCTCTCAGCTATACGAACGCGTACGAACGCGTACGAACGCGTACGGACGCGTACGAATGGCGCGTTGCCTCCGTTTCCCGAGTATTCCGTTGCTCCAACTGCTGCAGGCTTTCCTCTGAGCCTTATTTCGTTTCGCCCTCGCTTATTCGGATGGACGGTAACAACTATTGGGTGGTAGATGAACACGTCACACTAGGCTGGACGATAAAGAAAAGTGCAAAGTCCGAAACTGGCAAAACCTCTTCCCGTTCGCCAGAAACGGTGAATCGCGGAGAAAAAGTCTTGAGGTTTACAGGCCAGTTAAAGGTACTATACATGCTGTATATAACAGTGGCTAGCGGAGGTAAAAATGGCCGGCGAGATTGGATTTCCAAAAGTGGTCCGGTGCCACCAACATCTCTGTCAGGCTGCTATGAGTCCACCTTCGCCAGACTCTACCTGATTATCCGCTTCGTCCAATAGCTTCCCCGCACACGCCATACCTTTTCCGTTCGCTCATTCCCGTCCCTCCGATTTTATTCTCTTCCGACTTCCCGTGCAGGCGGGACCCACAAGCCTCACTTAACTTACCCTACGATATCCAATGCTTATTCGCCTTGTCACCTGAAAAGTAAATTCACCTGGGTCGGTATACTGCAAATTAAATACCGTCACTGTTGGGTCATTCAATATACGATGGTGACGAAAATGCACCCTCCAAAAACCCTCTTATTCTCTCTACGGAACCCGCACTCGGTAAACCTTTGCGTATATTTTTCACGGATAAGGTAAGCGGACCAGTTTCTGACATCTTAAAAAAAAAAAATACACGTATCGCGGCAGTAATCAAGAGTAAACCGCTCTTCAACATCCCCTCAATTTCGTTTGTATTTAACGTTTACTGTATTTATTAGTAGTATAAATAGCGACAAATGGCGGTAACTGGTACAGCGGCGAAAACTGGGCGGTTTACCTTACATATCGAGACTTGTAATATCATTGCCGAACCTATAGGCGAAAGAAGCAAAGAAAAAGGATCTGCTCAACAGGACAAACGAGACTTGAACCAATAATTTCCGATCTTTATTAGAATTATATTTTTGGAAAACGTTTGCTACGTACATTGCTGAATAAAATTTTATTGTTTATGCATTGCTACGTATATGTTCCTCTTGAAAATAAGACGAGATTTCTCTCTAGAAGACAGACGTAAAGCAAATGCAGGGCGATGAACGTTGAGGAGGGGATACAACTTTTCTTTTTATACGTTCACTATATTCTTTTCTCAATTCAAATCTGAAATTACGAGAACAAATGTCTCGAAGAAGAACTTGGATGGTCGAGCCAGGCGGAGTGAAGGAGCAATGGAAGCCACCAGGCCACGTTAAGAACTTGATAAAAGTTAGACGTCTCGCGGAATTAAATCTGCGGGTGTGTTTCAGACGATTGAATTAGTTTTGAATTATCCGCTTGACGAGTGCATCTCAGGATTCGTTACTTCTCTTCGCTTTTTCTTTCGACGCTATGTAATTCGCATCTTTATGCTTATAATACCGAAAATGGCTACGGGTGATGCGTATGTATATAGTTCTTAAAAGATAAAAAAAATACTGTTGTTGAAGATAGAAATCCATTTTAATCTAAGATATACGAGATCGCGCTCAGCAGAAGTGAGATTCGGGCTCTATCAATAAATATACTATTTCTGGGATGGCTTATTTCATATCGCGGCACAGAAACAAGTCTCTTGAATTTTCGATTACGCTTTCCTCAAGAGATTGTAATGATTCAATCTCTTCGACGAATTAGTTTCTCCCCTGCCTAGAAAAGACTGAAAGACGATAGAAAAAAGTAGTATACCGAGGAAAATAAAAATTTCCCACCACAAAGCGTAACGCCGATCGGCATTGAGATAATGATAATTACGACGAGGTTGAAATACAGTTACGACTAGTAGAGTAGGGTAAACCAGCCAATTAATCGACAGGGCTAATGAATGGACACTTACCATAAGAGCACGTGCATAAAAAAACGTCTATTCATTGCCTTTTTCGTCTACTTAACTGTCCCATTCATTGGCCGGTTTACCCTATTATGACCTTTGCCGTGCATAGGCGTTCTCAGCGAAAATGTGGCATCACTCCATTCCCTCGAAGGGATCGCAGGGGATGCACTTCCGGAGCACATATCGAAAATTGTACCATTTTAGAACTCCGATATCGTCTCTCTTGAGTGTTTGCATATTTATTCCTGCTCTTCCTGCGGTATGTTTCTTCCTCCCCCCCCCGATAAGGTCAGACTTTAAACACACAAAGCCCAGACTTCGCCCCCTCAAGGACCATTCAATCCAATGGTGTTGAACTCAAGGATTTAGATTACCACATGTGGATGCAAAAATATTTCTACAGTAATGTATACAAAAGTTGTAAAAAAAATGTTAAGTAATTATTTATGTGCGGCCTGATGTTCTTAAGGGGAGTCTAAACCCCCTCTCGCTCCCTCTCACACGAACCCCATGTCACTGTCCCCTTCGCACTCGGCCGCTCGCCACACGAGTTTAGCCTCGCCTTAAGACTGACGTCGATAATAGAGGGGAGTAAAATATTCGTTTATAATTTGGTCCGTTCCTTCGAAAAAATTCCGAGTTTGAGACTGTTTGGGTCTGGGATTGTAAAATTAGAGAGACATGAAATTTACATGAATATATTTAAAGTCTTTTCGTAATTCTTAGTTTGTAGTGAGAGTAACTATTTGCTTCTTACATTGTCGTGGGGTTTATACAGAAATAGTTATGAACGGTTATGAGGGGTGAATACTTATGAGGGATCGACCACTCAATAGTTAACTATTTTTTTGGGACTGTACTCATTAATATCAGTGAATACAATAGGGAAAGGGAGTCAATTATAGCGACATCGAAAATGGAAGGGATCACTGATGGCGAAGTTCATCGCGAGCTATTGTCCATGTGATTTATAATTTCCATCACATGGCTAGTACTTGCATATCATATACGTTTCGGGCTTACAATCTATTTATATATTTGCCACTTGATTTATTTGCTTCATTCTTTTTCACTTTCTTATCCCATGCGCAGTATGTAAACAAAGAAAATGTCATAATAAAAAAAATTCCACTGTCAGATTAAGTGGAATCACACATGACATGTTTCGGATGGTCAAGAATATACAAAGCATTCTCTTAGTTCCAGTTGTTCATCTTGAAAACAAAATAATGTTCAATAGGTTGTAGACAACAGTAAAGACTTAAATACGAATAGATAGTAAAAAATGAGACATTTAGTAAAGGATTCCATTGTTACCTTATTCAGTCACTTAATGAGACGAAAACTAACCATGAGTTATAAAAATTTGCATTGACTGAAATATGGATTTTGTTACAAGTATTCTAAAAAGAAATATGCGAACACCGTGAGTGATTTTAAGCAGACATCGAGATTTTGAATAATGTACTGATAGTTATTCACACCGGATGCTAAACTCGAAATCAAAATTAATTAGAGAGAACAGTTTCGACGTTGAGGTACGTTGTGGTTATAAACACATATACACTTATAGATTTTATGGCTAACATAGCATTTCATAAAAATTGTTCTTCGCCGGATTTTAAATTAGTGTATTCGATAGCTTTTATATGAAAAGTACCGAGATGTGAACTAGAGCTATGAAACTAGTGACAGAAGCCAATCGGCGGTGCGCCTGTGGCGAGGAGAATACGGTCAGATAATAATCACTCCGTTGCTGAGGCCCAGTTTACGCAATGTCATCTCATTAGCACACTTCGTAGCGTTACGCTATATCCGTATATTGTGACTTGTCGGTCGAAAATTCTAACGGGGCATGTAGATTACAATTATTGTATTGAATACCGAAGTTTTCAGGGTATACCGTTCTTATCAGTAAGTCGACGACAACAAGTTCACGCCAGTAATAATTGTGATGACAAAGTTGCGTCATTGGTATTTAATTTTACTTGATGACCAGCAATTAGAACAAGATCGCATTTTATGTCCTTTCATTTTTTTCTTTCTTTCCAACACCTTATGAAAGACTTAAGTGACGAAAAATCTCGATATCAATTGATGAATTCATTTTCTTCTGACGAATATATTTTCCAAGAGTTCCTTCGTAATTAATCGATGAGCTCGTGTTGGATTTTCGGTAGGCCTCTGATATAATCGACTGTTGATCGCATATAATTTTGTACTGAGTTCGCATCTCACGTTGAACCACCAGTCGCATACGAAAACGGCTTGGCTGAATTGCGTTCCGTTAGGACAAAGAAATGTCGCTTGTCTTCCGTCGATATCACAATAATGCCAGGCTTGACAGCGAGTCTCCACGTCGGCGAAAAATCCAGGATAGGGCTGATCGTCGCAGTAGAAGTTTGTGTAGGGTACTTTGCCTAACACTGGATAATCCGTACCAGGCCGACCTGAAAACGAAAGTTGACAAATATATCATTTTATCAGACAAAATTGTTGAAATTCAATTTGTGATTTCCTTCTTCCATACTTTTTGTCATTTACAAAGCCTATCCTATAAAAAATTAGGTTGTACATTTATTAATATTTACTTGAAAACGGGCGTTTTCATAAAAAATGCCGAGTACATCCTTTTCATACATTGTATTTGTATGTGCATTCGCATTTCCCGCGTTACTCCTCCTTTCCTTGGGTCTTCTTTTCAGTTCGTAGCTCGTTAGTTTCAGTTGATTTCGCAATTTATTCGCATACACACACCTTCTAGAGCTTTTGGTATCAGGCTTACTCCTCTGCCTCCCCCCTCCTCGTGGCTCCACTAACGCCCCCCAGCGTGTGCAGCCGACTAAGAAGTCGTAACCTAAGAAGTAGTCTCCACATTCGGGTAAGTGCGGTGTAGAGGAACGGCAGACAACCTTCGGTAATGCACAGCCGGTCTCGGGTCTGCTCACGGTGACAGAGCTAGTGTCGCCAACATGTCACTAAACTCTACATATCAAACTTACAAATGCAGTCGTATTACGTCTCTGAAGCTGTGCCACGTCACGATATATTTATTTTAGCGTAATTACGGAACCGTGAATTGAATCCGCGACCTGCATATACTCTGCTTTAAAATCATAGACTACTGCCTCTACCAAACGCGCGGTTGTTTTATTATGTATGTTAGCTAAGTCATATGCTGTTTTTGGCACATGTACATCTTTACCACTCACATCTGTACCGGAAAACATCTCTACCGTATTACAAGTCTACCAAAATCTCTACCGGTATGAAAATAAAACTTTACCGGAATACGAGGCTAGATGGTACGAGGATATTCCGGCAGAGTTTTATTTTATTTTTTCAACTTTCCGGTAGAGATTTTGGTAGAATTATTATCCGGTAGAGTTGTGAATGGTAGTGATGTAAAATGTACCACATTAACTGGTCATATTGTATTAAATTACCTGGTAGTGTTACCTTATCAAACATTAACTTATCCGGTTGTCCACAGCATCCACCTCAAAAGGTACGTGCCGCCAAGCTCATTCCCCATCGAGCCTAGTTAACTTAAATTCTTAAATGCTCTTCTTATATGCGAGGAACTCGCGATATTACGTAAGAAATTCTAAAAGATCTCTCGGGCATTCGCTTGTTAATAAAAGCGCTGGGGCTTTCGAAGAGCTTTTTTAGACTATTTTTTTTTCTAGAAATGTCTCTTTGTATCTTGATGTCGAACGATTAAAAAAATATATAGTTCCTCGTGACTGTAAGTAACATTTGTACTGCAGAAATGCAGCTGTACACGGCGAAAGGTCGACCCCGCGTCCTTATCTTCCCTCATCACCCTTTCTGATACATTCCCGATAATTCTGTATACCAAGAGGCCTTTACCTAATGTGTCAAATTTATTATGAGGGTCAAGACGACTATTTAAGAACTGTGGGCACTGTGGCTACGTATACCTCCAAGCATATTTCCTTAATATACGAGCATCACATAGCCCTAATCATAAAGATACCCTCAGATGTTTACAATGTTGATATAGTGAGAATACATACTGCGTAACTTAAAATGCCATTAACGATGCCGAAGACCATGCTTTTGATATAAATTTAGCATCCCCATCTCTTTGCACTTTGGATACATTATTTTACCGTAGAAATTCTCGTTACACTTTATTCTCTTTAGTGGTATAACAGCTATGAGGATATAGAGCTGAGGCACTATGTGCCTCATGTACCTCATACGAGAGGATAAAAGAGAGCTATGCTGTGACTTTCGAATTAGCGATCGCGTTAGCGTCCCGAGGCTTCATACGATATGTAAAGTGAAATTTCTACGCGAGAATATGACAAACTATACATCGTTCTGGGCGTAAATCGGCAGCTAATTACTGATTACATATCTCACCTCGCAACAAGTTAATCAACCTCGATCATTATCAAAGACCAAAGGCCCCGCCCCCTGTTCTCTTGCTTCTTCCGAGACTTGGCATCTAAATTTACCAAGCGCAGTTTATTGACTTGTGAATATTCGCGTGAGACTCAAGAGAGAGCTCCGTCTGGACACGATCGAGGAGTGCGTACACGAGTTACCGAAGGAGCTCGCGTCGAAGTGACGCACCGAGGAACGCAGGTTATATACGTCTACTTTAGTATATACACTGTCATACGTGCATTTAGATATTTATTTAAAATAAGACATTTTTCTCGACTGCAAAAAAATCTTCATTGTAATAAAAACTTTACACTCTGATAACCATTGAAAAAAAACCTACATGCTGAACTTCATTACACCCGGAAAAAAATTTATTTGACGGCCACCGTTTATTAAGATTAAGTAAAATATTTATTTGATCTAAATAAATATTTATTTAAATCAAATAAATATTTTACTTAATCTTCATAAACGGTGGCCGTCAAATAAATTTTTTTTCTGGGTGTATAAAAAAAACTTTTCTGAGTCATTTATTCTAAAAACGGAGATTTTTACTCCAGTCAACATTGCCAAGATAGGCCGTTGCAGAAGAGTTTAGATATCATTTATGTAATTTATTATGTTTATTCAGAGCCTCGAAAATCTGTTGAATTGACCAAGAAACGGGAGTGCAAACAGAGATCTTCCGTCCTATCGGCATTGCAGACCTGAGCCATCACTATATATCCAAACCGCCAATGAAGCTAATGTGATAGCATATAACATTCGTTTTTCCTTCACCGATGTGTCGGCCATTTTTGCCTCGACCGACGTTCTTAAGGTCAAATTAACGGCGAATTATATCTGGTATTAAACAAATTACACACTTACTCGTATAGTAGGGGAGAGCGGGGCAAAACGTCATTTTCCAATAATTTTTGGATCGGACAAGGTGGCAAAATTGGGCAGAAAAGTCTGATGTATCCGATAGGGCGAATTCGGGCATCCAAAAATGATTGGTAAATGACGTTTTGCCCCGCTCTTCTAGCCTACTATCTCGTCAGATGACTTATTGTTTTATAAATTAGATCACCTGATCCAATGTTAGATAAAATGTTCTTGCCACGCGAATAAAACAGACATGTGGTTTCTTCGGAATTTAATCGGATGACAAAAGATGGACTGAGAAATTTTCCGTTCAAGTACTTTTTTTTCTTCATCCCTTTCATTGTCTCTTTATAATATTTTCCCAGCATATTCTTCAAGCGCGTGAAAATTCCGCGTACCAAGAGAGTACGCTTTTTCGCGTGCGAGCTACGAATAATAACGAAGGCCGACAGGCGTTTAGGACTAACGAGCGACTTAAAATTTCATACGGCAATAGTGCGTCTGGTTCTTCTGATATTCTATCTTTTTATATTCGTCGCTGAGACGTGACGAGACCTTCCACCATCATATCTTCTTCTTTTAGGTTTTTACCAACTTGGATCAGAAACCCACTTGGAATAGAATCTCACAGACGACATTTATTAAAAAGTATTATTAGCCCCCGTTGAAAATAATGAGATGGCAAAACTAGTGCGTGTTTTGCAATGCGATGTGAATTTTCTTGATAGCGTTCTGATTTCCTTATAGGTACTGCTTTGCACTGACATTATGGTCCAACATTGCTAGAACTACTGTCCACTTCTTCACATACTTAACGAAACTTGACAATATACATAATAGGTTACATCCAGCCTAACCCGTTAGAATGTAAGGGAGGACTCAACACTGCTGGCCTCCCATTTCGGGTCAAGGCAGGACAGCCCTTTATACCGGGAACGGCAACCTCGCTTTTTTCGATCGTTCTTAACGATACCCAGCGTGGATGTTCAAGTCAATTAGTCGCGGTTAATTGGTTAATCGTAGAGGAAGCTTTGTTATGGTGTTAAAAAAATGCCACATTTTAATGAAAACGTGTTCGGAATGTTCCAAAACATCGAAAAATCATATTTAGAAAAAATGTCTGGATGTGTGTGGGTGTGTGGATCTGCTTCCGTGCGGGCGCGCGTGCATATGTGTGAATCAAACGCGAAAAATTCAAACCGCTATAACTCACAAGAATGCCTTCACCGATTACGCTGAAATTTCTCACACAGCGTGTGTGATGGTTAATGGTTAATGGTTAATGTTTCTGCAAAATGTCATTTAAAAAGGTCTCGTAGATTCCAAGCTGCTTTGGCACCTCTCTCGACTATACACACCGTCTTGCCCGGTTCGGCTGCTGCCACCGCACCCTCGAACCGCGTCATAATCTTCCTTTTCCTCGGGATAATTTTCGACGGGATAACAAGCATAGTTTCGCAGTCGTCTTGCTTGCACGTGTACTTCCCTGTTGAGATGGCCAGCAGTGGAGGAGTTACTTGCGCTTGCGTTGTTCCTCCTCGACCATTCCCGAATGGATGGATAGAGGAGGCGACAGAGCGTCCACAAATGCAACATAGGATCCGAAGGCGGCCAAGTAAAATGAGACTAACCGGGACAGCGTTAGGAACCCGCAGGAAAGGCGGTCAGCAGCAACAGCGCCTTCGCGGTGGGCGCTGTTGCTGCTAACCCTCTTCGTAGACCTCGGAAATACGCATCGGCGCGACGAATCCTGCGGGTCCCCGTCGCGTCCGTTCTTGCTATCATCAAGACGCCGAGAGCAACGACGCGAAATGGAGTGGGCTACTATGATATCCTGACGAAAGACGAAAGACAAGATACAACATCCCATCGTATTGAGACAAAACAATTACTTTATAAACCTGGATGGAGAATTCTGCAGAGTTTGCAGGAGGACTCTACCGACAAAGTATGACATATTCACACAACTCGAGTTAGAATAATAAATCTCGTTCGTGCTTGCTCTGCAATTCCACTCATTGCGAGAATTCATTGCGTTAAGACAAGAATTTCCTCCATTTTCTATAAATTAATGATGCAACGAGCCGAAAACTTTCTTCCTTTTCTGCGAGAAGTTGGCTTGTAGACATGTATGCGGTAACGGTCGAACGAATAATTAATTGCTATTGTCGAAGAATAAGGGAAGTACTGAGGGCGAAGTAAATTGAGACAGGAATTTAAAAAAAAAACGTGGGAAAAAGGACACAAAAAAAAGACAAGAAAAATCAGGATTGTTCACTGGGCAAATATTGGCAAGTGATCGCGCGCGGACGAAAGATTCTCTTTGTCCACCGGCGGATCTGTGTAAACACCCGTATGAAGATAGATGAAGGGACATGTCCGTATGTGGGTGTGTGTACCATGTACATGCACCCATATACGTTTCATCATATCGTCGGTGAAAATATATCGTCCTCTTTGCCAGACGAAGGACAAAGCGACACGGGACCTTCGAGCACGTTTGGGCTCCTTCGATTTTCTATTTCTCGTTATTCCCTTTTCCGTCCCTGGCCTGAAAACTTCGCCACCATCCCTTTTATGTGTCTGTATAGCCATCGTCATAAAGTCAGCCAGGTGAACGGGGATGGGATCAACGCTATTATCCTACCCGTAAACGCGCAATGTCCACCTTCGTTCCCCGCTTCCTTGTTCCTTCTTTGGAATCGTGGTGCCAGAGCCCGGAGAGCATGTTGGCTCTGTCGCTGTGTCCACAACATAGAATCCAGGGGACAAAAAGTCAAACGAACTAACATGACAAGCACGGAGAAATAGTCGACGTAGGGAGGTGAAAGGAGTTTGTGATCATCGAGGGAGGAAATCACTAAATAAGAGAATCTTACCGACTTGTAAATGTAGGCCTTCTGATTTCCTTCACTCCCCCTTCCCATGTCCAATTTCTTCTTCGATTCTCTATCAGGCCGGTGCCTCGCATATTGGCAGCGTTGCCTTTCTAAACACGAGAGCATTTTCATTTTTGATATTTGCCAATTCTCGGCATCAATGAAAATGCTGTGTGTTAATAATAATAATTTTGCCAGAAAATTGTATTTTGGTTGTTGCTGTTTGATTTGGTAGAGTTGTCATTTAGAAGAGTGTACATGTAAATATACCAACTATACGGAATCTGTACCAATAATAGACTTTACGCAATGGAAAAAGTCCCTGCTGAAATTCTCCTCAGCTATTTGGATCACGGATTCTAATTTGTATCTATCATTAATAAATTACTCCACCTTAATTATAAAAAAAAATGAAAGAAACACATTACAGGAATACTAACAGAACTGTCATATGCTCTTCGGATTCACTTTTCCTTAAACCGGCAATTGCGATGCCGGTTAGACAGCCGCAACCGCTAAACTTGGAAAAATCAGCGCCCGGGACGACTCTTGGGGAGACTCTAACCTGTGGGGGAACTTAGGGTGAACAATCTGGCCCGGGAGGAGCCTGCGTAGAAAAAATCAGTATGAGATAAAGTCTTGAGTGGAGTTTGTTAAAGACTTTGGGATTGAGTTTGGGAACTTGTCTACGAGCGGGTGTGGAAGGAACGATTGGTAGAATCTTGCTTAGAATCTGATCCCATACTCTAAAGTGTCTAAGGCCCTCTTGCAGACTATTTCACACTCAGCGTCCTTTTTCTATGAAAAATTTTATGAAAAAAAAGTCGTATCGCCAAGATTTTCGACAATATTGTAGTCTCGATAAAAATCTTGGCGAGAATCTCAACAGAAGCAGGCATGCAATCGACAGCCGTACTCTTTGAAAAACCAGGCAACATATTCCCGATTCTTCGCAAGATTTCAAAAATGAATGTAAAAATAATAAACAATAAATCTTGAAATGAAAAATAGAATACAGAAGAAAATAAACAGTGCAAAAAACAGAAATGTTCACATAGCTTCCTGATGCGATGTACTTTTGTGAAAAAAGCTTCTACGAAAAAGCATGTTCTGGTTTCCTTATAAAGAAAGGTTTATCAATAAGATATAATGATTGCCTTTACATTTATCAATTTTCAAGCATTCCAATGACTCAACTTTTGGTTGATTAAAAGAAAAAAAATATCGAACATTACTGTTTTTCGCAACATTAACTATAAAAATTCTTTATCGAAATGTTACGTTAGTTGTCATCTCGAGACTATCTCCAATTTATTGTACTTGCAGCTTATAAATAATAATATTTAAACGATAACATGCGTTCTAAAGTATAATACGAATTTCTTATAAAATTTCAAGACAGAAAAATCTCATAAAATTCAAAGAGTTTGACCAGTTATTGTCAGATTCAGTAAGGATCTTCGATCGACAATAATCCATTCGTGTCAAATTATTTAGACCAATATCTCAAAAAATTGTAAGAACCGAAGCGCAAGAAGGTATTTTTCGAATAATTCCAATTATTACAAATTCCAGACTCCTCGAATTGAATAGCGGAAGTTGTTTGATGTGAGTCCACGTCATTACTCAAAATTAGTGAATGCTAGAGCGCGACCATACGTTTCTCGAACGACGAAACTTTCAACTAGGCCGGAGTATACTTCTCGAAGACGCTGGCAGGAGTGGTTGGCAAATTCTAACCGGCAACACAGATGGTGATAAAGAGGAACAGTACTTTATACGGCACAGGAGCAGTGCGTAGTCATAGACTTACGCGCTGGCGAAATAGGTAGAGGGGCACTCTATAAGGTCCAACGTTTCAGGGTTTGAGCAAGAATGGACCAGAGCTTGACAAATACAGAAAGTAGGGTAGAGCGGGGCAAAATGGGGCAACGGGGCAAAACGGGGTTTTGAGCAAAACGTCATTTTCCAATAATTTTTGGATGCCCAAATTCGCCCTATC
>JAPYZD010000951.1:0-31946 GCA_030522725.1 Ichneumoninae sp. B BG-2022a | reverse complement strand
TATATATATATATATATATATATATATATATATATATATATATATATATATATAAGTATAACACGAGTATATCAATGCTACGGGTCCGAAGCACAGAAGACGCAAGTGGTCGGATAATGGTAACGTCATCCATGGATTATATATTCAAGTGACTTGAGTGACACGCAACTCCTCTCGAGCGAAGTCGAAACTTCCAATTAATGCAATTAGTTGACAATATTTCAGTCGTTCGTTCATACAAATTTATTTATTTTGTCTTGTAAATAAAAATTTATAAAATTATCTGCAGCTTTTTTTTATAACATTTTTCAAAATCCATCTTACTATTTTGAGTTCAACACACTCTTTTAATCCTGAATATACAGCTCTATTATGTTTTACGATATACGAACCTCTTCACGGAACCTCGTGACGATCTCTCCTTTCTTGCCAATGATACTTCCAACTTCCTGCAATACAGATAATAAAAATATTTGATTAGCTTCACTTGACACTTATTTCGATTTACCCACATACAAAGTATGTATAGTTCATACACAGCTTTTTTCATACAAAACTTGGAGCTCATTTTAGAAGCCCACATTGGGCAAAATACCAATTTTTTGTAGTTTTGGTATTTTTACACAGCTATATAGCTTTGCTTGCAATTGCAAGCGCGAGAAAAAAAACCCTGGTATTTATCGCGTTATACGCGTAAAAAATACCCGGGCCGTTGCAGTGCAATGACAACGGTGGTACTTGAGCTTATGCATTAAATCCCAACGAATAAGGAAAATAAGAATGAACAAGTGAAAAAGCGAGTTAAAGTGGTTACCCTCGTGCTATATTTTTTCGTAAAATCTGAGTGGGCTACAAATGTTCTACTCCAAATATTTGGATCCAGTCAACTGCCTCTAACTCCACGCTCTCGGAACTGAATTTCCGTGTTACTAGAGAGAGTCCCTCTCCCACAACGGCCTGCTGTGAGCCATTTGAAACGCTGCGAAACGGTTAGATTAGGTGAATGATTCAAACTCGTTCACATCTCGGTAAGACACATAAGTGTTTATAAAATATGTAATAAAATATTAGGATCTACAAAAATCACATGTACTGTAGTAACCTTTCTCTTTTCACTGCGATCCATATAAAAATGTTAATACATAATTTCGAGACACAAATAATTGCTGCAGTTACATGTACTTTTTTTTCTTACTCCGAGGTGAAATCGGCCGGGTGTGCGCGACGGATGTATTCAAGAAATTAGGGCTTTTCTTGGGTTTCGCATTGAGAGTGAATTGAGGAGAAATCGCTTACTAGAGAGCGTTGAATTAGTGTACTTTTTCCGCGCGCTGAATACGAATCCAATAGTTGTTTCGTTCCAAAACTGAAGCGAAACATCGGTAATCG
Source organism: Ichneumoninae sp. B BG-2022a (assembly GCA_030522725.1). Lineage (NCBI taxonomy): Eukaryota > Metazoa > Arthropoda > Insecta > Hymenoptera > Ichneumonidae > Ichneumoninae sp. B BG-2022a. Next base: position 30,557 of record JAPYZD010000951.1, on the reverse strand, counting down.
CAAAAATGCGAAGAAAAAAGTAAACGAATTTGTTTGTTTTCGCGCGAGATTTTTTTTCAACATATATTTACGTAGACGATATTACAGATGAACCGAGTATTGTTTTTCGAGCTGGCTTTCGTGTACGCAGCGACAGAGGGCGCGAAAACGAATAGGATGTTCAATTAAAAGTTGCCCAAGGCCATTGTGACCCGAAAGTTTGGAAACACGGGCTAGAGCAACAGTTGCATTGGGTTTAACCGTACAATGTTGCTGCTGCGGGAAGACTCTGTGGGTTGGTAAATGGAGGAAACCATGATCCCTCCTATACGTTCTCTAAACTATAATTAGGCTCGTGTTCTAGTGTCTCCGGGAGCGATGTCCAGTACACAGGTCTCGCTGCTTGCTACCCTCCCGGTTTGCTTGTACTCTCGCGCACGAAGCCTTCGTGTATGCGACTCTCGACGTGTGACACGCCCTGACCTCTCCCTGCCATCCTGATAATGTCAGCTAAAGCACTCGGGCTCTCCTACCGCGCCAGGTATGCGCGCCTCTGTCTCTAAACTTAGATGACGATGATGCCCCTACTGCAGCACTGCCCGTTTGACGCTGCTCCTCGTCTCGAACAACGAGCCATACGAGAGTTCGCGTGCTGACACAGCTAGTCCGCTCTCCCTCTCAGCCATGAGGAAATCAAGAGACGCCGTAGCAATTTTTTTTTTTAAACGGGACGCTACCGTGTAGTTATACTCCGGTATGCCGGAAGTTAAATCTTTTGATCGATGACGCTTGAAAATTACGAAGCATCGGATCAGAGTTTCGACGACACTTTTATTATATAATTCGGACACGTACCAGATACGAGCTGCAGCCAGCGACAAATTCCCCAGGCACATTTTTCGAATTCTGCTTGTAAAAAAAATGTCATTCATCCTTATTCGTATAGCAGCGAAGAACCTTCATTATTTTATGAGGCCATTTGTAATGGGAAGGCACGCCAGACGACGCAGCCGACGTTTGCCCACCTCGCATGGGGTTTACATAGGTTAAGAGCATATTTTTATTTAATTTTTTTTTACTCAGCCTTGCAAAAATTGTCTAGTAATTATTTGATTATTGTATATGTGAATATTATTATCTTATAATCATTAATTTTTCGAGGAGAAACTTGAATTCAAAGATGTTGGAGGTTCTGTTTTTTTTTTTTTAATAGTTGGCATTTCCCTTCTGACAAATTGAAGAAAAAAAATGACTACCGCTATGCTGTGGTAAGAACAAATTTGATCGAGATTTGCATATTCTAGAGATCAGAGATTCGTTGCAGAGATATATCGGGATTTATTAGCGGCTTTTGAGAGTATGGATTTTCCAGGAAGCCCAGAAGAATATCTATTTCCGTCCAGACGTAGGAAATCCCTTTTCCTCTGTCGCGGAGTCTCGCTAATATAATCCTATTTTCGGCGGAGCGATATCGCCACGCTGAACGCTGAAACTCCGTACTATGACCGTTACCGTCCGGCTGCACTGCCTGGGTATGTAACACGACGAAACTACGCGCGCACGGACAAGGATCGACTCCGGGATGAGGGCCTCCAACGGCCGTAAGCAAAAGAGAGTCCCCCTCCCCCCGCCCCGATGGGAACAAATATAGCTGAAGGAAGAAGAAGGCTATGCATCTCTTGCCGCCAGAGCCGGGGCTGGCTCGTTGCGCTATAAGGAAAGAAGAACGGGCAGTGGCAAGGCGCATCGAGGGCCCTGGAAAGATGCCAATTATCGGGCTTCGACTATATGACTACAATATAGAAGACCTCCGGCCTTCGTCGGTCAAGATTTATGCGTTCCCAGCATCAAACTCTGGCTCCGAAAATCCCCAAAAAAAAATCGAAAAACACTGACAACATTTTTTAATTAAATGACCATTCTATGGACGAGGCGTCGAAGAGCACATATCAGCAAGGTTAAAAGTGAGGAAGAGAATGGTTTTTTTTCTTCTGAGTTCCAGAGAAAATATATAAAAATTGGCGACAGACGTTATTAGCGGATGAAAAAGATTGAGACTCATAGGTAGCTGTTTGGCCAGTGGCCCTGGCTCGGGTCCAGCCCGCTGGAATCCACGCGACGCTGGCGGATTTCTTCATTTTTTTTTTTATTTACCATCCGTAGCGTCAGCGGACGAAGCCATGGTGGATTATGTGTATACAAAAGAGTTGGGAAGAAACCGATAAGATTTTCGATTGGAAATGTCCATACCGGATGTATAAATTTGATGAGAGACTCGTGGACATTTATCTGCAGAAAATAGAAGACATTTCTGATATAATGTCTACTTCGAGGATTGAGGAAATTAAACTTCGTACGTCCGATGATAAAATAAAGCGGCGATGTTAAATTTTCATTCGCTTATATTGCAGGAAGAATAAAGAATTGATGTTAATCGATACTGTCTCGATGGCCGATAGAATCTCATGCCAAGTTGGCCCTCGGGGTGAGCTCGGGGAGAGAGAAAGAGCAGAGATCGACCAGACTGTGGGGGGCGATGTTTGGCGAGATCGTGTGTGCACTGTAAATTTTTTTTTAATTAATGAACAGTATTGGAAGCTTTTTTTTACAGAAACCGTATGTGAAATTTGAAACACATGTGCGTTGCAATTTTTCAGTAAAATTTGTATTTTTCGTGAACATTTTTGTAAATTTCAAGCAAAAGATTTGTAATTTAATATGTGGTATTTTTATTTTACAAGCAAAGTACACTAATGTTTAATTACTATGAGTAATGTTAGCGTATGTACAACGAGGTCTCAAACCGGGACGACAGCGTGTAAAGGGAGCTCGCGTGGAATATTGTACCGAGAAACCGCGAAGCTCCGCGAGGGAAGTTTTGTAATTTGGCCCCAGACGAATTTCAGGAAAGTAGTGTCACCAGAGGGATATTCCATTACAAAAGAGTGTTCCTATTCGAGCTACGTGCAGATCGTTTTCTTTCTCGATACCGATCGCAGGTCGTCGTGTGAGCGTTGCGCGATTTATCTGCTTCATAGCTCCACGTCAATGTAGACTCGTAGTCCAATACACAAAGTGTGGATAAGCCCTTTTTACTTTAGGTCATTTTTTTTTCTTTTTTCATTACCGATATCAACTGAACGTTCGTTTTCTTCCAATAAACATCATGTCATATTTCGTTGGTACGAGGATAATAATTATTGACATAACATTGACGTTACTGGTTCCGGCGAATTATGTTTGATTAGATTTTTTTAAGTTTAATAGAATGGAAAGGATATAAAAGGTTGGTGGAGTATAATGCTGAAAATGGTAGTAGACGCTAGGTTCGTCTGGTCGATTGGCCAACGGCCCTGGCCAGCGTCCAGTCCTCCGCGGTAACTATTCAGACAGAAACGAAGCGGGCAAAAGAAAAACAGCACGACCGAGGGGATGACTCGCTCGATTGGCGTGCACGCGAAATTCACCGCCGTATGTATAATGTAATGTGGTGGCCGAATAGCTAGAATCGAGAGGGGATACCTATACAACGCAAACACGGTCTGCGCTAGGACTGCACGAAAGATTTATTTGTCCGGCTAAACGAGCTGCCATCGGTGTGTCTGGGAATTGGCACTACGAACAGTCCACGTGGTCTTTCATCGTCCAGTTCGTTCGTTCGCTCGCTTGAATTGGGAAGTTTGCGGAATGTCTTCGACGCGACGATTAAACTCTGTCTACACATCTGCAAAATTGCGATACACGAATGAACACAAACTCGAAGCGAATATTGTGCAGATCGGGTGCGATACGTGCTATGCCAAGAATTTTCTCAGGTGCAACTGGGTCACCGGGCGGGCGCGAGGCTCTACGTGTGGGCTCTTCTACATCCCGACGACTCCCAACTATGTATACTCCACTTCTGGTTCTATCATAGCCAGATGAGACTAGAGCTTCGTCTTCGTGGCCGATGCTCGAAGAGACAAAGAGGTACGAACGAGCCGAGAGATGCAATATCCGGGTCACGCCTGCATGTGCAGACACACAGTCGAGGCACTGTCGCCCGATGACTTTTTGGCGCGGTCTAGTTTTCCCAGAGATGCCAATTTTGTGCAACGGGAATTCTCGGAGATTGGAGAATTCAGACAAATTCCGACACCGACCTTCGTACCCACGAGCGGATCAAGAAATTTCGCGACGATCAATAGTTCCGGGCGGAATGACAATTAATCGATGCTTTTTGGAGGATACAACCAACGGAAGTGATCGTGCCATTCAATGGACGTCCTTGAGAAGAAGCTGTAACGAGCCTCGATTTCCTTCGACATGATCGGAACACGCTGCGCAGCGTCTCTATTTTCATGAAAAACATATGACGGTTAATGCAAAAAAAAAGAAAATCTCACCCGCCAAGTTTTTGTGTGTGTCGTACGCAGGTACTGTTTTGCCCGATTGATATGTATGATGGAAACTTTTTCTTTCATAATCGCTTACCATACTATAATAGGTGTATGTATATAAATATACAAAGGCCTTCGCGAATATGGTGTATCTTTAAAAAAATTATAATTTAATTTTAACTGTTTTTCGAAAAAGATCTTTTCGTTCAATATATTCATTTAAAATCGAAAGAAATGTTTAAGAACGATCTCTGCTTTCTTTGTCACGTTCGGCCGAATATTCATCGCCATGTTTTCATGGGGGCTCGTACTATTTTGCCTGGTTGATAAATGTGTTTAAAAACTTTTGTGTTTATTTTGTCACTTTTTTCTGCATAATTTTTATCGTAGTATATCCATGTCTATATATAAATTCATATCCGCCTTAGCTCATATGAAGTAATTGTTTTCAAACATAGTTTAATAACGTTTTTCCTAAACATTTTTCGCAAAATATTGTTTTGTTAAACACATTCTTGAAAAAGGGAAAAAAAAGTTTAAGTACAATATTTACTTTTTTTTTGTATGACGTTCAACCGCATATTAGTCGCCCATGTGCACCCGTACGTCACCGGTAAAACATTAGAATTTCGAGACCGTGGCACACTCACCAAAATATCACTGGAGGGGAAGCAGAGAAAATAATAAGAAAGCCGATGCAGAGTGCGCTGCCGCGAGCGCGAAGCCCCTCGTGGTCGTGGCTGCGTGAAAACGCGGCTGTAATGAGATTTGACGTGGAAGCACTTTGAGCTCTCCGGGGCTCACACACTGCCAAGTCTCGAGTAAGCAGAGCATGTTCTCCAGGCGAGGAAGACGTAAAGTAAAGGCAGGACAGTTGGATGTACTATAAAATAGAATGAAGATATTCTTCTCCTTTAGAAAAAAAAAGCAAAAAAGCACAGCAAAAAAAAAACGAAAAAAAAGAATTTAAAAAAAAACAAAAATATGTCCCCCAGATGGAAACAGAGGGGAATGAAGTACGAAAGGAAGATAGCCGGTGTGACAAGAGCGAAAAGGGGTGTTTTACGGGGCGACGCGCAGCCTCCCAAGTCCCTCTCAACAAGGGCCTCATTCAGATATGCAGCAACGTGCAATAATTTCCGTGGCGCACTTTAGCACGATCCTACAAAAGTCTGGATGATCATGATGTAGTGGTGGTGCCACGTTACGTATATGTGGTAACGGACGGGTTCGCGGACGACTCGACGTCGAGCCTGCACAATAATGTGTTCGAGTTTGTTGACGACAGAAAAAAGAAAAGTTGAGGAGAGTTTTGGAATGAGGGACACGCATGCACCTATACCAGAGTACAATGCACTTGCACTCGCACACAGGTACGGAGTGAAACTTCTCCGCTCCGCGCGAGAGGTCGGGGGGGGGGGGAGGGGGGAGACACGTGGATAGACGTGTGAACGCTTTCTGGTGCACAACACTAGTAGGGGAGTCATACTTGTATTATGCATGAGTGAGCCCGGCATGGACAGTGTTCGCGTGGAGGATTCATTCTCATGTACGCATGTGTCTGCACAGCTTCGGTGCTTAACTCAGAGGCAATACGGGTGCGATTCACAGTGTGAGTATTTGCAGCCGTTCGCTTCCTCCCTCCTGCGGACGCGTTGAGTAAAATGCATCTGACGAATACGTGCAGACGACGAAAACGCACCGAAGACTCTCTTTCACTTTGAGTTTGTGGACAGAGGATCGAGGCGAAGCGTGTCGCGGAATAGGCGAACGTCAGACACGTCGAGCTTGGTAATGGTAATCCGTGTTTAAGAGGAGTGAGGGAGTGAGGGAGTGAGTGACCGAGTGATAAAGACGGGAATTGTCGGAGAGGGGGAATCGGGAGAGGGATGGAGAGGGAGAAGATGCACTACAACGAGCTTCGAGCTCTCAGCGAGCGACGAGAGGGAGAGCGAGGCACAGAATAAAAGGGGTTGGTAACTGAGAGAAAAAAAAATGAGGAGATCGATGATGCAAGCGGCGGAGAGTAGAACGAAGGGGAAAAGAGAGAGAGAGAGAGAGAGAGAGAGAGAGAGAGAGAGAGAGAGAGAGAGAGAAGAGGGGCAGATAGAATGAGGAGAGGGGTTTTTCGCTCGATGCCTTGCCAACCTCGGTAAAGTCTCTTGGCACTGCGACTCTGCATGTGCAAGCTCGGGACGTCGTATTGTTCCGCGAGACCAGATCACTCTCTCGCTTCCCTTCCAACTCGGCGCTGTATGAGAAAAAGAAAAAAATAATCAATGTTTGTGTAAAAATGCGAATGCTAACTGCGGCTCGTTTAGTTTTATTTCCCGTCTTCGTAATTCTTTTTTTTTTCTTCTGTGGATGAAATTGTATGGATTATGTGTGATACAGCGACGAGTACGAGTCGACGATGCGCGAGCGGCTGCGACCACTTAGCATCCATGACCCGAGTCAATAATAAAATCGCCTAGCGAAACGACGAAGCGTGCCAAGAGAGGAGGAGGACGACGACGACGAGTGTCGGCGTGCAGCTCTATGATTCACCGAGCTCGAACTAACACGCCAGACTGTTTTATTTTTACGTTGGACGATAGTCACGGAAACTCATCGACTTCCCTGAGAAAGTAGTGGCTCTCCGTGTTTCTTTATTCGAGACGGAATAAAGTCTGTTATTAATATATTTTTCATTTGAAAACGCGTAACACTTGAATGATTATTCAAAACTTAAATTGTAATGAAAGTAGATGTTTGAACTGGAAAAACACACACACATAAATATATATACCGTTTTTACCGAGAAAAAGTACACCAAAGGGCGGTTGAAATAACGTTGCAATTCATGAATTAATATGACGGAATTCCAGGCATCGTCGTAAAATTGCAAAAGCTGTAAAAGCGTAATAAATACATAAAGCATGTGAAAAAGATTATTTTTCCCCCAACTCACGTCAAACTAACCGGTACATTACGTTCGACCTCGAATAATAAATTTGCGCTCTTCTTTGATCAGTGATAATGAAATTGAAAATCCCTCCATTTAGAACGAGCCAGCGCGCGAGCACGAGGGCTTTGCGAATGGAGGGTGCATTAACGAACTTGTCGCTCGTACCCTTTGTGACGAAGAAAGGGTAGAATGAGGGAAAAGAACGACGAGTACGGTTCACGGAGTTGGCATGTTCGCGAAGATATATGGGGAAAATGACACCTTTTTTCTAGCACCTTTCTCTCTTTCATCACCTGTGTCGATACAATTTGATCGTTTTGCTTCCTCATAAGGAAAGCTTGGTTTTGGTGGAAAAAAAATGTTTCGAGATTTTTATAAAAACATGTTCAGAACGTTGGAAAATATCGAAAAATCTCTTTTTTTTTACATCGATCACGCGAAAGAGTCTTTTTTTTTACTCACCTTGCCCTGCATAATCAGTCGAATGGTCAGGGTGACCGACGGATCGTCGTTCAGCACGGGTTTGTTGTCCATACCGTCCATGATTACTGTCGGCGACGATAGATCAGCGATATCACGAGTGTGACTATTGCTGCCGATTAAACGGGATGAGGCGCTGGTAGTTTTAGCGACGTTAATTGGGGACAAGGGAACGGAGGAGGACAAGGAGGACAGGGGAGTGGTGAGGCGTGTGATTTTGGCTGGGGGGGTCTCGGGGGACGTGCTTCTTAAACGGTCCCAGGTAGGCTCGGTCTTCGCACTGTAAAAATACAAAATAAACACGTATCTCGTTATAGAAATTGTAATATTCTGATGCAACGTTGCTACGAGTAATCGCAATACTAAAACTCACGCAAATAGATTTGCCAGCGCAAGAGAAAGAGAGGCCCCACGAAAGATCCGTTAAGATCTGTAAACTCTATATATTTATAGAATTTATAGAATTTATAGATTTTATAGATTTTATGGAGTTGCCTCGAAAGTGATACTTATTTTCTATTCCGACGCGGATGGGGTAATTATATTGCATAACTTTGTACTCTAAGACTCGGGCACTATATGTTTTTTAAATAATGTTAACTTCTTTATCTAAGACACTATATAATAGATAAAAGTTTGTTTCCGCGATCGTGATAAACCAAATTTTCTTTACCAAGATTCGCGAGATTCTTACTCGCTTACCAGAGAGTAAGACTCTCTGGTAAGCGAGTTTTCATAGATGATAGTTACAGATCATTGACATCGTATTTACAGATAGTCACTGATCGTTAAGAACGACTTTATCAGTTTGACCATGAGAAAAATAGCTAAAAAAAATAATATGAAAAATTTAATGTCCAAATAATAAAAAAAAAAAAAAGAAAAAAACTCCTGAATTCTCAAACTCGTAATTTGTGCTTAATTTTTCAGATAACAGTCAAATCATAAAGTCTAATTCATAAGTGTTATATTGTGACAACATGCGATAGACAAACGACCGTTCGACCAAAAGCGTTCTCATGCCCTACGCGACGCAATACGCAACGGTTTCTTTCCACAGCTGTGCAATAAAAAGAAAATAAGTTATTTCAATTTTTTTCTACCGATTATACTAATTACGTGACTGAAGTTGTAGCAAAGTTCGCGCGAGCGTTCGTCAATATATGTCCAAAGGGAATGTTGGAGTCTCGGGACACCCGGTTTCCCAGCGGGGTTCTCCTTCTCGCTCTATGCGTCCAAGATTCTTACCAAGAGAATGAAAAGAAGAGGAGGGGAGACGTCTGAGGGCGAGGAGAGGGGCAGACGGGTTCTCTCTCGGGTATCGGCGGTCCGTTACGAAGAGAGCGACACGGCGGTCGGAGGGGAGGAAAATACTGTCCTGCCCGTGTTGCCTTGCCTTAGCTCGCCTTTTGCCTCACGCTGCGTTGCATGCGTTCGCAGAAAACCGGCCGTGCAAAACTTCGACGTTCCTTCGTCGAGGTAAAACGAGAGGTGCCTTTGTGCACGGCTTGGCAAATCGATGCTGCAGCACGCCGATGTGCACACAACGGCTCCGGCGACACAATATTTTGGACTCTATTCGGTATCTTCGGGCACTACTGCCGCGCAACGAGTTTTATATATATATATGTATATATATTTTTTTTTTAACACACGATAAATCGAATAGTCGGCAGCCATCGACGACAAAATTGATTTCGCCTCAGGCCGAAAAGGAAGGGCGATTCTTATCGCGAAGGAAACTGGCTCGTCGAGGATAAGATGAAGTCGGTTGGCATTTGCGATGACAAAAAAATCTCTCTTTCGAACAGAATAGTGAAGATTAAAGAAAAATTTGTCATCCGCTCGGTTTTTATTTTGCCCTGAAAAGAGAACTGACGCGCAACACCGCACGAGTAAAGCTATGCATTGCTGAGAGTGACCATTAGAAATGAAGAGTCTGTTGCAAGCTACACAGCTGCATGGCACCGTGTCCGGCAACGACGCAGCGTGACGATATTACTGACGGTTCACTCACGCGTACGGAAATAAGAGATGCGAAAAGAGCATCGAATAGTGGTAGCGATACAGAAACGATTTACGAGAAGAAAGACTGTGCGGAAAGATGGACAAAAGGGAAGTCAGACAAGTCCGAGAGATTCGTTGAAAACGATTATATAAATATTTGTCTTCGAGATCATATTCGTGTTGAATAGAAAAGAAAAAAAAAACACTCAATTCTGGCAAAATTGTATCATCCACAGCAATGAAACTTGTTAATGTTGTTTTTACATTTGCCTGTTGAAAAAAAAAGAATGTTCGTAACAAACTTTCCACAATCGCTTGAATTTGTGCCGATTGTTCATTTGCGAATCAGTACAGTAAATCCTTTTATTTACACTCGGTGCGAAAAACTTTTCCTGAATTCGTGTGATTGCAGAACTCGCCTTCGGATCGTGTTGCAAAGTCACACTCGTCAGAAAAAGTTTTATCGCACTAGTATCGTAAATTACTATGTTCGCACCTTTTTATGTTTTTAGCATCAAACTCTCTTTAGATTTGAAAACGATATTTTTTTATCTCCAAATTTCACAGTCGATGTAGAACTACATAATACAATAGATTAATAATATTAATATAATATTTTCATCGTTGCCTTTGACTTCACTTTTTTCCACGAAGTTCCCAAGTATCTTCATGCCGGACAAAAAAATCTGACGGACCATCGAAGGGTGCACAAATAATATACAGTTTGAATTACGAATCACGCGTTTTAGGACGTTATATTTTCGAGTAAATAAATTTCTACAAAGTAGGGGTTAACGAACGGGACAACGAAGTAAGGGAGCAGAAGGAAATGAGAAATTGTATTTTTCACAGAAGGTCGGTGACTCCGATTTTTCTGGCAAGCCGGCTCTGCAACGTGCCGTGTCCAGACAGAAAGAGCGAATAAAGAGAAGCGACTTTGCACGTGAATAACTCGCCATTTTCGCATTACTGACGCGAAGAACCCTGCACATCGAGCTTCGAGTCGGCCCTCCGACTTCATTCTTCTTCAAGCTTCTCCGAGAAAGAAAAGGTTTTTTTTCTTTGTTATCTCATTCCGAGCTCTCCCGTCAACACGAATATTGCAATTTTGATTATTCCATGGTCGAGCGAGTCGCGCCACGAACGAGTGGAACGTTACGAGCTGGATTGTTCGCCCGTGATAACAATGCAGATAAAAGTCGAGTCGCGTCGAGCCGCCCCTCTTCGTCCCCGTTGTGACGTTACAACGTTCGCGATAAATCGAATTCGAGCGATGGCGTCCGAATAAAAAAAATCCATCGACTCTCAATCAAGCGTTCGAAGAAAACAAAAAAAAATTGGCTTCACGAAAGATGGTTGACCTTCACGTCTTTCTCACATAACAATCAGAAAAAGAATAAATAAAATAATACTCCTTTCACGGTTGATAAAGTACCCAGAGTATACGAACACACGGGAGCACACTCGAAGATTCGCTCAGATATTCGCGTAATACGTCGCACGATTAATTCCCCTTCGCCGAACGAGGGAGAGACAGACAGCCGCGACCGGAGATCGATCGTACCAGCCGCCGCGTGGAAAATAGCAAGGAAATGGCGTTAACAACAGTCGTACATACTTGCGTGTCGGCCGAAGGAACGCGCCGAAAATAATGGAAATCGATATTTAATCTTTGATACTTCGAGAGGGAAGAGAAAAAAAAACAAATAAAGTAAGAGGTTCAGGGACGCGGGCGTCTTCGGTGCGCCGGTTGCATACCGAACGCGGCGGCTGTGGCGGTTATGGTGGCCTCTCGAGGATCGTAGACTCGTGTATTCTCGTCGTCGCCCGCTGTAACACGTTCTCGGCTCTAACAGCGCGCGATGAGGCACACGGCTGGGCACAACGATGGCCGAATTATTTCTCGCGGAATATCGTCATTCCTCGTTAACGAGAGATTGTCACGGGCGTGGTTATGTTTCTTTTCTTTTTCCAATAATAAAAATTCGTCCGGTGTCTGTACCACGCCGTCGAAACATTCGATTACCTAAATTCACTGTTGCTGCCTGGTCATCCGCGAAGTTGGGCGTCTCGCCTCATCGACACTTGTGCACAATCGGCGGGCTGTTGAACTTTCTTCGCTTACGCGTTTAAGATTTTTTTTGTTTGTTTATTAAAGTGTACTCGTTTTCGATGATCGTCACGACGTAGAACGAAACTTGCGGTTATGATTTTTTTTTTTTTCTTCAACGTTTGCGCGTCGCGTATCTAATCGCCGCTCGCGGTAACCTCGAATGTATAATTGGTCGCGATGCTTTTAACACGGGAAATACGAAAATGTTTGCACTGTACCTAGAGAGAGGTATGTACTACACTACGGGGCGGGTGAACGTTGGACGCGGGCGGAAAAAAAACTGCGACACACCGTCGTGGAGAGCGTAACGACGTTACGACAGACACAAACCGTCTCCCTGACCGTACCCGTTGCAACGAGGCGCTGTCGAGCCACCGCCGTAGTTGCCTGTACGCCGACGCCCCGCGACGCCACTGTAGAGACCCGGTTCAACCACCGTCGTCAATTCTCATTGGTTAGTCTTGCAACGTGTTCCGCTACTGCGCTAGTCAAACCGACGCTCGGGCCACCGACCCGCCAAACTCCCTCCAAATTCAAATAACGATTAGTCGTCGCTTATAGTGTTTCGAACCGTAGCTGGGCATTATTCGCGATTATACTATTGACGTTATTGTTTTCAGCAAAATTATCCTAAACAAACGTTACGAATATATATTCCTTCTATACGGAAACTCATACACGGAATATAGTAAATGTAATAATATTTAAAAATTGCTAAACTCTCCGGAGGGCAATTTTAATAATAATAATAATAGTACAGTTGTCATAGAACGATTATAAAAATGGTTAAAAAAACTGCCAAGTACATATGGACTATTTTTTTACACAAGCTTACTGCAGTGAAAATAATAATTGTTATATTAATAAGCAACAAAGTTATAAACCTAATAGAAATAATAATAACCGAATAATCGGTGCTAAATCATATATTATCAATGTGTTGTAAGGTTGTTTCAAGGTGGGTTATACTTAATGAATTTTCATAAGATAAATTTATCGAACATTATGTCTGTGTCTATGCCTCGCATTACCATAATGTCCTACATTTGTTTACCCGCGAATAATAAAGATAGTCCTCCGAACGGGATAACCCTAACTCGGTGGGACACTCGAAAAGCGGATGGCAGAAGAACACGGACTCTCGATCTACCTCGAGAAACATTGTAAACTCAATTAACACTTTTCGAAACTCGTTTACCCGCTTCAATTCAACTTGCCCCCCCTCCCCCCTTCGCCCGGTCTGCGACAAGTACGACTGTTTAAACGGTCTATCTATTAAAAGCAAATTGGATGGACAGACTGCGCAGGGATTCCATCCACAGTTGTGTGTTGGTTTTCCGAATCTACAGGGATTCACTCTAATCCCTACCGGTCCCAATAAACTCATTTCACTTTCTCGGCTCGCCAAAGTTTAATCCAATTTGTACTTGATTTATCGAGTCGCGAGAGATTATGTATTCCAATCGTTCTCGATATCGCTGAGACTTTTTTTCCGTCGCGGTAAGATCTGATATTCCTCAGTATAATTGGAATGTTAATAAATAGGCGAATAAAATGCTCGAGGATTAGTGTCAAACCCCGTACTCGCGACATTTCTCCGAGACTCCTATTATTTGAGATAAGGTTGAAAAAAAAAATATATATATATATAAATAGAATTATTGTCATAGTTGAATCGATCCAATGGATTTAAGTGGGGCCTAATAATTATGTAGGATGGCCGATAGCTGGAACGCTTAGCTCATCGAGAGAAATAGAGGGAGAGCGAAGGGACGATGGGTCTGGAATCGATAAGCCGATGGTTGAATACCGATACCAGGCAGAGAGGTCTGGCACCCTCGGGCTTCCGGGGCTCTCCGTTCGCCCTCCTCCCCTCGGCATCCTCATTTTTTCCCTTCCCCTTGCCTGTGTCCCACGTGAATCTCGAAACGAGCGTCCAAACGAGCGAGCGTCGTCATCGTCGTCGTCGTGCTCGCTCGACCGAGCGATCCTTCCCTCGGATGAGCAGCGGTGAGACCCGCTTGGACCTCAACCACTGGGATAGGTATTTATCCCTTAATGCGAATAACTACCTCGGAAGTAATATGGGAATGATCCTCACTCCTCGTCTTTCAAACGGAAGGGTTAACCTCCTATCTGGCAGATACACACTTGGAATATTTTCATTTGTGCTTCGATGTTAAGAAATTTTTTGCAAAATGAATTTAGCGAAATTGTCAAGTTTTTACTGTATATAAAACATTATATTTAATTTAATTTGCGAAATTGAGGTACTGTGTTACTAAAATTGAAAGCATTAAAAAGCTCATTTCAATATATGGGGCTTATTTATGACCCGTACTCATATGTTAAATTTAATATATCAGGTTGTTCATAACAAACTTCATGTACTACATAAAAATTTACAGTAAAAAAATATTTACAGTCTTTGGTATAAAAAAAAACGTAATAAAAATTCGCGAAGTAACTAAATGATAACTTAATAGTACATTTCGATACGAGTGCGAAAAAACTTTTTCTGACGAGTGTGACTTTGTAGCTCGAGCCGAAGGTGAGTGTTGCAATCACACGAGTTCAGAAAACGTTTTTCGCACGAGTATTCGATGCGTGCGAAAAAACCGCCATTTTCCCATCGAGTGAAATAAATATCATATCAGTTACTTCTGTGACAACGAACATTGTTCATGAAGACTCTATCGAAAATCGGTGAAAGCTCTGTAAGATCTGTTATTTGGAAAAAAAAAAATAGAATTCGTGAACGACATAACTTATCTTCGACAGCTCGGCTAAAGAAGGTTTATCAAAAGCATTCACAACATTGAGGAAAAAACTACGCTAGTCAACTTCCGGAATTAAATGGCGGTTTCTCCGCACGCTTCGCGCGCGAAAACCCCCATTATCACACCTTGTGAAATAAAGTTTTGTTCGACACTCGTGCGAAGAATGTTTTCTGAACTCGTGTGATTGCAACACTCGTCAGAAAAAGCTTTTTTGCACTCGTGTCGAAATGTACTATTATGTATCGCTGACAAACCGTTTGGAAACGGTAATTGTTTGCTCGTTCGAAATTCCACCTCGAGCTGTTCCCTTTATTTTTAAACAGATTGCACAAGTTGTAATCAATATAATGACTCCTGGGAATTAATTGCATGGATAGTTGTAAGCAGAGAGACGAAAGGGTTTTATATGCGCTAAATGTTCCCGCGCCATCCGAACCAGGTCGATCGAACGGTAACAATAATATATGCGTCGTTGTGTACGCTGTACGACATACAGTCTCTGCTTTCAGCTTCGTGCGAACGAGGTTCATAAACGAATTCATGTTTTTACATCGAGGGCCACGGTGAGTGAGCTATTATATTAACAATAGTTGGGATGCACAGAGAGTGAAAGGTCGAAAGAGAAGAGTAGCTCGATGAGAGAAATACGCAGACAGGTATAACAGCGCAAAACGGTGAATATAGAGCTGGAAAACGAACATGGCCGAGGAACCGTCGCAGGAGGGGGGGGGGAGTGGCAAGCCTGGAATTTAATTATCATTTTAGGCGGCGCGGAAAGCAATTATCGGAAATTCAGTTTGCGATGGTCAGCGGAACCACTTCGAGCTTCGGCTATATTGGTCGCTGCCGGTTCGGTATGGTAGCCAAACGATCGCCGTTAGAATATAGCCGGCACGGATATATACATACGATATACACAACAACGCTCTACAGAGGACCTTATAGAATAGTTTTGGAACGGCACGTTGCGAATAGTCTCGAACTTGCCGAATTGATTGCCGGAAAGTGGACACCGAACACTCTAAACTATATAATACATTGTGTTAGCAGCAAAATGTTTAGAATTTACTCCCGGCACACCGCAGATTTAACCACGTCACGATGGTGCGCACCTTGGGAAACTCGACGCGTACAATAATGTCACTTCCGCACACACAGTCTATCGAGAGTCAAGATAGAAAGGGTCATAGATAAAATTGCCCTTCGAAGGTCGACTTCGCGATTCACGATGTTATTTTTATTCGCACAAATGTATAGCTGAAATATTATACTGCGTTGCATCGTCGCAATTTTTGTCCCGCAAAGCTTCGGGCCAGTTTTCCCGAGCTTTTTTATTATCCATATAAAGCGACCATGGGGCGAAAAATAAAAAAATTTGTCGACGGAAAAACAGTATGTTGTTTCTTCTTTTTTCACACAGCTACGGGAGAGACAAGAGCTTATGAAAGTTTCGGGAAATAAAACGCGACAGGCCAGATCGCGAGTACCTGCAGATCTGGCGCAAAGCTCAACGAAAAACTCGCGTCGCAGTTGAGTTTTTTTTTCCCAACCTATTTTTTTTCAGTAAATAGCGTCCCGCGTGCACTTGCATTTTGCGCTAAAGTGTATATACGAATACGCATATTCTTTTGTTGTATCTTTAGTGAGGTTTTGTGCGAGCAGTGTATATTCCGCTTTGCCGGCTATGCGCATTCGTTCTGCTTTAAATACGAAAAATCTGAATTCACACTTAGCTATTTAAGGTCGTACCGTTACGACCACATCAATCAAAAGTATTGTCGTACGTATGTACATGTCTTAAATAGTGATAATTTAATTGGGACAATAAAGAGAAAAATCTGTAAAACATCTAACACATCCAGAAAAAGAATAATTTTACGGATGCCCCACAAGTAAATATCTATTTAATTCAAATAAATATTTGTTTCCAGCGTATCAGTCAAATAATCAGTTTCGGGATGTATACTAATGGCTAATACAAGAGATATTATTTATCATCACATAATTTAATGTAATAAGGGTGTCAAAGTATTTACTACATACATGAAGATATATTATGCGTAGGAGTTTACAACGAAATTTTCGCTCTACCATAAATATATTTCGAAGATTTCTGGGGTATAAACAGTCAATTTTACCACGAGAAACGATTTCTACTGAAATATTTTGGTTTTAATAATATATATATAATAACGAATAATAATTTTATTACCGAAAGGATTATTAATTTTTCAGTGACTTCCGGTTCTTAACCGATCTTAGCGGGAACCGGAAGACCCCCATGGGCTCTGTGACTTTTTTTTTTCACGAGCCAGAATCTTCTCCAGAATCCCAATTTGCAAGTAAAAATGAGACTAAAGAGTCGATTTAACTTCTTTCGTTACAATTCGAGGGACTAATTGGTCGTAACGCCCGTCCATACTGTTGTATTCTTACGGTCCACGCTATACTGGTACTGTATGGTTTGCGCAGAGACCTTGTCTGCCTGTAGGCCGACCGAGGGGAGCATTCTAGAGAAGACGAAATAAAAAGACAAAGAAAAAAGGAAGCAAAAGGAACGAAGCGGAATAGCCTTGGGCCCTAAAAACTCTTTCATCTAGGAACTCTTATTGTTCTCGTCGAGTCTTTTTCTCATACCTACCTATTTTTTTCTGTTCTCGCGCCACTCTTGTCTTTCCCTTCCCTCTCGTCTCTCGTCGCTCTTCATACATGGCTCGTGAAATTTTTGCCCCAAAGACAGAGAAGAGCCACCGAGCTTCGTTTAATCAGGACCCGTTACTTATCCTCCTAAAGTCTCGAGCGTTGGAATTTCGAACAATGCACAAATATTGCTGGACTGATGTATGTTTTCCAACGAATGCATTGGAAAATTCAATAAAAAGTAAAGTAAAATAGAAGGAAGAAACAGAAAAGTTGGCTATGCTATACGGACGAAAAAAATATTAATGACTCATTCGCTGCAACATAAAGTAAATTTTTATTTTAACTCGACTTCTAATTTTTCCAATTCCATGAAAAACCGAAACAATAACACGTCTACTTAAACGCTTTTTCTGTTATTCTTTCAACTTCATATTAAATTGTAAGAATTATAAGTAGAGTTTAAATAAGAACACCTTCTTTTGCCAGCAATTATTGTTTGTTCAATGTACTGACAGTACGTCGTAGCTACAGATTCGGAAATCAGCACAAACGCAACTGGATGCAGGCGGGGCGATTGGTAAACGATCTTTAGCGCCAGCCTGAGCTCCGATCCAACTGGATGCGCCGTATTGCATGCGTAGAGTAAAGGACAATACTTACCGATTCCTTCTAATCTCCTCCCAATCGACACTGGAAATTGTACGAGCGCTCATTGACAATTTTTCTTTCCTACGCATGCAAGAGGACGCGTGTTTAGTTCGGTACGTGTCGACACGACATATACCCAATTGCTAGTTGGTTATGTGCCGAGTTAACGATATGTCTGGTTGGTGATGCGTAGAATTTTTAAGTGTTAAATTGGCTGTGTCGCATTGGGTTTGCATTGATTTGAATTCTGTTAGAACGCCGTATTGCCCAGTGTAGGAAATTGAAGGATAATTTCCTATCAATTCGAGATCGAGAATACATGTTCCTTAATTTCCAGCCGGAAGATTTATTGCGCGGTAAAGGTAGACCCGGAGGGTTTGTGGACGACGTTCGATCACCGGTAGAGCGCGGTTTCGTGCTGCTGCTGCTGCTGTTGGACGAATCGTTTGAGGGCTTGCAAACCCGCAGCAGGAAGGGTTACGTGGCGCATACACCAGTTCGGCAAACAAATCGATCGTTCGATATATGCGCCTCGCTCGCTTCTATTATCTCCGTCTCTATACGAGAGACAGGGTCTATTGTCGAACTTCTCTCCCCGTTCACAAATCTTTGAATAAAAAAACGATGAAACTTCGCGGTACATTTTACCAAGATATACACACACACACACACACGTACGCACGCACGCACACAATTCCCGCTGTGCAATATGCGTGCAGTTTGGTGAGACGAATGGAAATTTTGGAAGGAAACGACCGAGTTTAGATGGATAAGAGGACAACTGGGATTTTACAATAAATTCGAGAAAACTACCGCGAATCGGTTTCCTTCGATCCTCACGGCGAACGAACAACACGTTGTCAGATATTTGGTATTCCGGAATAAAATTCTTCTTCATCCACTGTCCTATTGTAACGACAATGACATTCTGTTCGAACTACATACTCGACGATCCGTCACCTTTCTCCGATAGGCACGACTTCGTCCGAGTAAGCTTCGATAAATCGCCCGCCTGATACTATAAGAATATTTTTCTTCTCTCTTTATGCCACGAATATCACACCATTTTTTATTTTGATACAAAAAATCGCTTGCAATGACGAAAAAATGTCTGTGTATAACAAATATTTTTTGTAACAGGTGCACGAAAAGTCCCGCTTTTCGTGCCTGTAAAGTGTGTCGAAAGTGGCGCTTTCTAGCAGAGGATGTGCGAAAAATGCTGTAGATACTATTTTTACACGCTAGTTTGTTTTCCGCACACGTTTTTCACACGCTAATTCCTTTCCGCACACTTTTTTCACACTCTAGCTACTTTTCGCGCTGACTTATCTGTCACTGTAGTTATTTTTCCGAACGCACTTTACAGGCACGAAAAGCGGGAATTTTCGTGCACTTATCACAAAAAGTAGTATGCGATACTTGTACGAAAAAGCGGTCTCCCGACGGCGGTTGGAAAGTAGGCAGCACTCGCCTCCTCTCGAGCTACAAACGTCACTCGGCTTCGCCTCGTGCCGTTGTAGCTTTTGATCCTGTCCGTGCAGCCAACTTCACAACCTTCGTCGAAAGACCGCGTTTCCGTACTAGTATCGCAAAGTACTATACTGTCCATAACTGTCAAAACATTTTTACTTGCTCATCCTAACCGAGGCATGTAAGAAGATAAAGTATTGTAATAAAAAAATGGCATTCCGATATTATGATTGAAAAACGTGCTTTACATTTTTTAGAATGCAATACGAATAGTTTCCCATTTCTGTCTGTAGGTCTGTAGGTCGGTCAGATCAGAGCGAAACTTGCTGCAGGGTTTCTTCATATGAAATGTCGTTCTGGTATTGGATTTCGAATTAATTAATCCATCCTTTCTGGTAGTTTACCTTAAATATGGAACACAATTAAAAAACACAAGAAAATCGCCATATAAAACAAAAACCGGGAATCTTCCATTTCCAGTGGTGGCGAGACCGCGTCGCGTGACTTTCTCATCTCATTTTTATTTGTGTGAAGATGTATCGTCAATTTATTAAGGTAAAATTATGCATTTGACTCATTATCAGTAATTTTTTGATGTTCCAAAAAAATGTATATGAAAAAATGGTGAGCGTTTGTCGAAAAATGTAAGAGTAACTAAAAATGTTTAAAAAATTTCGAACGAAGTAGACAAATTTTCGAATATAGTATAATCATTTAAATCTGTGTTCATCGATCGAACTTCTGTGCTGATTCTCTAGCGCTTGTCATGTTGCTTGAAGCGCCTGAATTTTTATCCAGGGTTGCCACACATTATGTATCAACAGATTATCTTTCAATGGCTACTTCAACGGATCACGTTCCGTAACTTTTCGTATTACAGATATCAAAAATTACGGTGCATGCATACCTACGGCGCAGCTCTATACACAGCTGATTAAAAATACAGTGACAAACTATTTTTTATGAAATGCTATGCGAGCAATAAACACTATAAGCGTGTACCCAATGCAGTTGGAGGTTGCGAGATTAAAATTAGGCATGACTAGTTGCAAGCATATTTCTAATCGATAACCCGCATACGATTTCTCACTGTGTCGTAACATTGTTTTGTACACTTTTGCTTCCTCATAGACGAACATTTTTTGTCGGGATAAAATTGCGTTTTCTGTGTTCGTGTTCAAAATGTTCCAAAACATCGCAATTTCATTAAAAAATGTGCTTTTGGTTTTTTTTTTTTGTACGTGATCTTTAATTTATTCATTATTATTTATATATAATAAGTATTATATATAATAAGTTATTTATTATAATATATACGGTTCGTCTTATTATTTAATAAGACGAACCGTACTTATTTTATACATAGATGAATATTTATTCATCTATGTATAAAACAAGTGGTAGAAAGTTATTCGCGTGTTATAAACATATTATAGACATCAATCGCCGATATTTCTAGCCTTAATTCCTTTATCCATAAAAACTTGTGATATCAGAAACGGTTTATCCATTTCAAGACATTGAATCAAGAGCGAGTGGAAAAACGTGTCAGAAGTGGTCACATTTTTCGACGATCATTCAACGAATTACATTGTGCAGATTTAAAGGAAAATGCACGTTAGGATTTGATGCACGAGATACAGTACGATATGTATTAGTGGAGCTCGCGGTTGCTGCTACTGTACTTAAGGACATGTGAAACGCCTCAGTCGGTAACCAAAATCGGTAATGAATACAATTTAGACAGAGTAGATGTTTCGGGAAAAAGCAAAGCATTAGCGGATGTACAATTTAATACCGCGTCCGATGATGCTTCCGTTTTATCCGAAACGTCAACGGGTTTTAAATGGCATTGATTCGAAAAATGCATCTATCTCTCTCGCACTCACATGTCACGTGGTACATCTTTCACATGCCCTTAAAAATACGATTCGCTGACGAAACAAAGATTGCATAATTATCAGGATAATTATTTTGGATCTCCATTTCACAAACAAGAAATGTTTGTTAAATGTTGAACTTTCTTCTTTTCATTCTGTACCATCACTACTCATCTTATGTAAAAAAAATAATGTTAAGAAAAATCTCGTAATCTCGGACGGTATTTTTTTGCTGAATTCGCATGTTCATTGGCTACCATGCGAAGATGACGCCGAAAGCTTCTCATGAGGACCTTAAGGTAGTCCTTATTCATTTTCCATAATAATAATTCGAAAATGTTATTAAATTACCGAAAACTACTTTGGTACGTTAAGTACGTACTTTATGCATCAAATAAATACTCATGTTCTGTAAGTACTGCCCAGCCATAATATTTCATACAAGAATTCACGCAACAAGAGAAAAAAGTATCAACAAGAGTAAAATGATTTTTTATTGCAGGTGAAAATAATGTTTTTAACTTCAAAGGGATCTTTGCATATGCGCGATAATGCTTCAAGCAGTGACAGCACCAAATTTACCTAGAGAACAGTTGATAAGTATTCTTAATTTGACCGAGGCGAGAGATGTATCACACGACAATATGCTCGACTCGAAGGGTATATCGCATATGAATTTATTAGCGGTAATATTTCCAGGAGCAGAAGCAGCGTTGTGTCAGCCAGCGGATGGCTAGTCTCGACTGACGTCAGTCAAGAATTCATGCAGTTGAGCGTTTTGCACCGAGCTGCATAAGTGAAATGACGCAGAGCCGGTCGTACCGTTCGGAGAGTAAAGAGAATTGGCGTCCGTGTGAATTATATAGCCAGAGACGGAAATCACGGGCCAAATTAACGTGACGCGTGGCCAGGCTATCTCTATGCTTCTCATATTGGAAACTCGGTTTCCTCGCGTCTAGTGTGTCTACTACCGCGGCGAATCGAGCCACCGCGAATAATTAACAACGCCCGCGCAGTTATTAGTTATACATGATATATAGAATACGGAGACGTGAAAGTCAGTGCGACAGAATCGCAGATATATGCGCTATAGATTAATTTCAGCGATAACCCATGACATGGACACATTGAATGGCAGAAAGAAAGTATATATCTATCTATATATCGTGTGCGTCAGTCGAAAAATCGAAAAGTTATTGTTGTTGTCATTGCTAATATCGAAATATAGTATATCAGCATAAAAACTCGTGGCTTTATTGTAACATAACAAACGCACGAGTTTTTTTTACTGCTTACTTACTTTTTCGTCTATGAAAATGATATTGAGTTTATTGATTTTTTATTGGACGAGCAAACTGTAGACTACAAACATAAACATATTCTAAACATATTTTCTGATTTTGTCCATGTTTACACAAGCGGCAGTAGTTCAAGCGATATCTACACTAAGAGAAGGATCTGATAGAAATTACCATAACTCTGATAAAAACTGATAGATCTTTCAGGTATATCGGAAGTACAGCAACATCCTGCCAAATATTCGTATTAAACTTAACACATTTTACTAGAAAATATGGTAATTTTCGTTATCGCAGATATTACCCGAACATCCCATAATTTTTACTAGAGCATAAGTTCTTCTTGCTAGAAAATAAATTAATCGGTGGCGTCGCCGTCGCCGACCGTTTGTTTTAGGTCCGTAGGTTACACCGGCATATCATGTCGATGAATTTTTCTTTATGTATACATACGTAACACATTTATATCGACGGAATTCTCAGTTTTAATCCACAAAATACCTACTTTTATTTGTGAAGTTTTGACAACCCGCATTCTGAAAAAAATTACCATATGGGTTGAAAAATTTATCTGGAATTTTTACATACTCCTAATGGTGGCGTTGATGTACCATGTTGCCTGGTTAACATTTACAATACAGTTTACATTACTTGAGAGTTTTTTCGAGATGCTTCTATCCGTATATGCAAAGTGTTGCTAAAAATTTGCGTAGTTACTTGTACACATGTATAAGTGTACTTTTCTCGTGTTGCGTGTTATACCAGTGTTTATGCTCCACCCGATACGTATACATTACGCAAGGGCTTGGCACGCTCGTTCGCCATTTCGCTGCTCGTAATTAAACCAAAGTTAATTCCCGTTGTCAAGCTCGCGTGGATGACGGTAATTAGCATCGGCGCATCGCCTCTCGTGTTCACGAGAAACTTCTCGCCCGAACGTTCGGGCCACCCTTCCTAGTCTCTCGGCGAAACTGTCGCTCTGTCATTACATTTCTCTCACTCTGTACTCTTCGATCTTAACCACGGAGCATCCTTTCCGGTTAAATGTTCATCGTCTCGTTCTATCGCATTCTTACCACTACTTTCGAATATCACCGAGATGAAACTGACAGGTTTTCCTCAGCTATAACTCACGACGCCATATTAATTGTGAATCTCAAAAGTTGCTGGTATCCTTTGCTATCTTAGCATCATGTGCCGAGCGATATAGTCACATTTTTCATTATATATCAAAGGTACTGCAATACGAACAAGAACAAACGTTGTAGAAACAAAATCAATTTTACACCGAAAGCTTACATGCGTGGACTATATCACGCACACGCGCACGCGCACGCGCACGCGCACGCACACGCACACGCACACGCACACGCACACGCACACGCACACGCACACGCACACGCACACGCACACGCACACGCACACGCACACGCACACGCACACGTATTTTTTCTAAATATGATTTTACAATGTTTTGGAACATTCTGAACATGTCCTCATTAAAATATTGATTTTTGTTTCATTTTTTATGAAAACAAAGTTTGGTCTATGAGGAAGCAAAAACCGACAAATAAAAGTAACGAACTTTTTGTACAAAGAAACGATCCTATAGAAATGTTGAAAACAGCATTGACGATGAATCTCTTTCGTACGAAACAACATAGCGTCAAAACAACACATGGTACGATTACATTTTTATGCCAAATAGTAATCTGTCGTACTCCTGCGTAATGTTATTTCGACGCATATTTTTTTTGTAATGTGTTACTTCAACGTGTCGAACTGAAAAAACTTAAGCACGGTCAATCCGCTTAAGTAACCGGCTAAGTAACGTAATTCCGGATGAACGAGGTATTAACCGTAAAGCCGATGTTATTTTGACCTGAACAACCGTCCGAGCGCTGGCCTCGTCACAAACACTACTATAGACGAATTTAGGCAATCTCATTTTCAAATTCAATCTATCTCTGTCTCTCAACTCCTCCCTTTAGTTCACCAATCGAATTAGCCTTGGTTGGCAGCCAAGAGATCTCGCGTTAGCCGGGCCTGCGGCGTTGGTACGAAACGTCGCCGGGGCTTTAACTTTGATTAGTCAACTTTATAATGAAATCAGTGAGTCTCCGACGAGCGGGAAATCGAAGCGATGAATTAAGTTCTTGATATACGTATATAGTGACGTATATCTCGTGCGTAGTATGGATTTGCCTGTACGCTCCGCGACGTGCCTGTTTTTTTTTCACACGGACCCTTTTTTTTTAATCCACGCTTTCACCGTTCAATTCAACCAACGAGAGACGACTGCAATTACAATTTTTCGCGAAGTGGAAACGGAGGGGAGGAGGGGGAGGGGATCTCTTGCTGGACTTTAATACACCCTTTATCTAACGGGGTCGAACCGCGCTAAACGCCGAGCGGAGGTAGCGATGCTTATAACTATCCCATTTCATCCGATGCAAAACTGCGGTAAAACAGGAGCTGTGACGAGGCTACGAGGAAAAGCAGCCGAATGCAGAGTAGAACATACTTTTGAGGTAGGAAAGTTGAAATCGCACGTGAGCTACGGTAAAAGTGTAACGGTACTAGCTGAAAAGCACCGGAGGTATTCAAAAGCTTCCGCATCGCAGACACAGGTAAATCATATCTCTAATACTGTCTCGTACACGCGCCTCCTCCCCCCCCCCTCCCGCCCCCCTCATATACGATACGTACAGACTTTATGTCTTCTATCGTTCCCTCATCTGCAAACAAACTGCTTCTCACACGTGCAAAAAAAGCTAGCATAGACACACATGCACACATATATACACACCTGAAAATCCACAGGAATAGTTCGAAGCAAACACACTTTGGCAGATGGGTGGGCAATCCCGAAGCGAGAACCTTCCCATCTCATCTCATTTCTCCGGTTATATCCATCTACCTCGCCCTCCTCGACAGCATCTCCTACTCAAACTTGAGTTATTAAATTCTAGACTGCCTATCCTTCCTCTCATTCCTTCCTCCACTTTATCCCACCCTCTTTTGCGTTTTCCTACCCTCTCGCGTGCAGGCGCTGCGGGATTTTGTGAAACGCGGAGAAACGAGACGAGACGAATATGTTCCCCCGACGGACTACCGGGATATTCATATCGACGTTGATGATAAAAGTACGAATAAATGGGAATGTGCGAATTGCGGTCGTATCCAAACGAGATGCAGACAGTGTGATCAAATTTACTTCCTCGCAGAGAAAACGTTGTTTTGGTTGAAACATTTTTTAAAAACAGATTTTCATTCCCACGTATTAAAGATGGTTTAAACCATTTTAAAAAATCACATCCCGACAAAAATGTTCGGATGTACGTAAGTGAGAACTAGCATCATTGGCCGGCCCAATTGAGACATTTTTTTTTTCGAGATACCCTAGCATGTTGACGAACGGCTGCTGTTAGGGAAAAACTAAAAAACGGACCGAAAAACGGACACGTCCGTTGGAGAACGAAACGGACCGCAAAAAGGGTAAAACGGACCGTACGTTTGGATTGGTCCTTTTTCGGTTGCGGAAACCGAGGGAGGACAGAACGTTTTTTATAAAAATGTTTGGCTAAGTTTTTAATTTTTTTCTGTTTTGCTTTTTTCTGTTTGTAATGAAAGGACAGAAGAAAAATACGATCTTGTTCCTTTTTCGGTTGCGGGAACCAAAAACGGACCAAAGCAAATTATTTATTAAAAAGCGTTCGGTCCGTTTTCAGTTTCTGCAACCGAAAAAAGACCAAATGCCAACAAAAAATATACAGTCCGTTTTGTCGTTTTTTACGGTCCGTTTTGTTCCCCAACGGACGTGTCCGTTTTTCGGTCCGTTTGCGGTCCATCAACTTGCTAGGGTACTCATTTAATAACTTGCGTACACATTCGTTGTGACGTCCATTCGTGCAACCGATTTTTCTTGTCAATGGATCACTTTAAAAGGGTCAATGAACCCCCTAGATTCATAATTGGACTTTGAGATGCTCTTACGACTATTTTTCGATATCTCAAATAAAGCCCAACCAACCGCACCGCGATCCATCGTTACATTGTCGAGAAACTTTTCGTTTTGCAGCACGAGCCATTCACGAAAAACTGAAAAGCCTCACGGATTAACGATAATGAACTGCATCTCATTTTGGAGAGTAATACTCTTGAAAATATTCACTCTTCACGCTTTACAAGGCGCAGGCCCACTGCCGATGGTTGTATTCTCGACGAGATATCAGCATTTGAATGGGTCCAAAGAAAACAATTTTTCTTAATTAAAACCCCAGAAATAAGAACTTTGGGTGCATGCCCTTGCTTTCTCCACCCACGTATCAATAACATTTTTATGTATGCTTCTACTCTGTATTTCGGAAGAATCCCGACCTACAGCACCACGATTCCTCATTACATTGCTGAGCAATGAACGTGGTCCATTCATTCAACTGGTCAAACCACCCGGTAGCTCTTCTATATCAATGAATCAGGGCTGAAAATTTCAAAACCTTGTAACTCGAGATTATCTCGAAGGATCAAGATAAAATGTATCGCACCGTATGTGTGCTGAGCACTCATGGTTTTCTCAAAATGTTATCGGGGGATTTGCTGCTTTTTTTTCTTACATTAATTTTTTTCCAAAAATGCCAGCTCTTGTAAATTTTTATTGTAAAAATGGGTTGAACGAGGTCGTTTTCAAGGCCACATTTCCAAGATACATTTCCGAACGGAAAAGGCCGCGAGGAAAAGGTATCGGAAAAGTCGTGTCTGGGTGGTGAGGAGACGAATGTACCTACGGGTTGCGACATAGAGTCCACTTCGATCGGGCTTATCCTTTCGTCTATTCGTCCCTCAGGTCTCGTAATATGTACGGATTTGCAGGGAGATACCGGAAGGATACTGCGAGAGAGGAGGGGGCGGCGGAGAACGCTTTTGTCGACGCCGAGAAGTTCCTTATAGCGTTCGTCTCCCCAACGCCTCGATTCTACACTCCAGCGGATCGTTCATTCGAAAACCTTCGAATAAGTCAGACGCTAAACTCACCCCTGAAGACGCTCATCTTCATAGAAATAAATATTCTATGGGGCCAATCGAAAGAAACAATAAAAAAGTTTATTTATATGAGAGAATAGGGGAATTACGGTCACTGAAAATAATTCCTTGTTTTCTGATAACACATCATCTTGGCACTAAAAACGGAATGGTTGACGGAAACTTCACCAATCATTCTTTGAAAGTAGTAGGATGAAAGTCGAGAAAACTAATAACCAATTAACCATTTCGTTGATTATCAACACTTGTGCATTGACCGTCATTGTCCGACTGTGGCGCACTTAGAAAAACTTACATAGTAAATAGTTCCCAGGGGGGACATCGACATTTTACAGTTACGCCGATGACCAAAAATTGCAGTTGTAACTATAATTATGGTTTAATCAATTGAGTATATACTATCACATATTATTTATATAGACGTCCCCCCTGGGAACCATTCGTTATAGTAGGAAATACCATGATTTTTCTTAGTGCGCTGATCATGGACGTCTTTTGAGTAACTACGGTCAATTTTTTGGGGTAATGCCAACCGATTGTTGATAGCCAGGGTTTGGATAGCTACATTTCGACAGAAAATCAAGAAATCGTGTACCGGGCAATAAATAAGATTGATGGATGTAAAATATCATATTTTAAATCACATTCTGCCTAACAGTATTGATACAATAATATAATCCCCTGATGCTGACTTATGTACATATTTAATAATATAACAGTATCTCCAGACCAAAAAATCATGAAAATTTAAATTTTAATATAGCATCCTCACGACTTTCCTTTTTTCGAAAAGCTTCTTCTATGAGAAAGCATCTTTTATATCTTCCTCATAGAGGAATCGCTTCGAAAAAGGGAAAATCATGAAGAAGAGATATGGAAATTTGAAGTTTCACCTTATTAATTTATTTATGATTTATTATAGAGGGTTACGGATACCGACAACTATGGACGTGCGGTTGGTATGCGGCTCTGGCGGTAACCAAAGTAAAAAGTAGTACCGCTCGCGGCCACTACTTGGATGGGTGTCCGCCCGGCCGCATATGGCTAAAGCATCAAAGCGGGGAGCGGGAGGCAATTTTCTTGGAGATTGGTTTTAATTACCCTGTAGGAACGCCAATCTTTGGGGAAAGAGCCGTATGGAAGACATGTATATACAGTCTTTAACGGATCGACGGATCATTCTTGTTACAAATACCAACGTCGTTCTTAACTTTAAGCTAAAACAGCTGTTTGATCACGCTGTCAAGCACGAAAAAATACTTGAAATAAGTCGTCTACAACATGTTTTGGAACCTTCGAATTTTTGCACAAAAAATTCAAATGATACCCCTCTATGTAGGTTTTCAACCACGTCATATGATGATCTTGACTATTTCTTATTATAAAACATTATAGGCACCAGGGGTTTCCGCGATAACATCGGGAACCATTTGGCTTTAAAAACATAAACTCTTTCGCCAGCCATTGTTCCAGAACTGTGTCAAATGTATTTTTTTACACTGGTAACGAATATACCACTTATTTAATACGGAAACTTGCGTCTAAAGTGGTAGGCGGAAAAAATATCCCCTGGAAACAGACAAAAATCATCGCATGTGTTTGCGCGTGTTTGCGTGTATTTGCAATCGAACAAAAAGTATGTATTAATTATTAAGATTTAATGGGTATTTTATACTGCGGTATTTTTTCCGGGATTCATAAAAATTCTATTTTCCAAATTCATTTTGCTTTTGAGGTAACGACGGCCAAGCGCATGGGAAATACATGTTACCAATCGAGCACATGCCGCGAAATGGTGAGAGAAACTTTCAGTGGAATGGTCAATGTTTTTTCAAAATTTAATTGAAAATGTGCAGTGTTTTTTTTTCGCGGTATGAATTTTTTCAAAAATGTTGGCGCGCTTTTCGTACAACTTTTTAGCTATCTGTTTACAACCTGGTGTACAACTGTGCACACAGATAGACTATTATCGTCCCCTACACGGAAAAAAAATGTCATTGACTAAAAAAAAATTAGCATTGATTCAATTAAACGTAACCATTGCGGGCTGCTATCAACATAAGTAGTTCATGTAACTACATATATAATAGTATGCATTTTCTAGAACGGACTCCAGCACAATATTATAAGGTATTAAATTGACGACGTCTCTTATTCACTTTACTAAACAACAGTGTACGGTGCAAATGTATATTGGTTGCATCAAATACAACGATATGTATAAACACCACTACAATCAAATGTATGATGGTAGGAATAGATTGTGTAATTAATGCAATATATTCTGGTAACAAAACAATTTCGCGTATATTTGCTTCGAAATCTCCCACGTTTGTGTCGATTATTTTTACATTATTATTGCATGATCATTAGAATATGTTGATGGAGCAATTACATATGTTTTTGACTGATCGTTGGAAAGTATTGAATTAAATGCACATAGTTTTAAAGTTAAGTTTATGATTTTGCAGTAATTGAGAATCCATTTGATTGAAATCGTTACACAGTTGATTGAAATGTATTCGGCAATGAAACAATAACAGATAACGTCAATCGAAGTTCATGTATTTTTTAATGAAACGTATAAAAGTAATATTGGAAAAAAATGGCTTGAATTATCATCATCACAAATTAATATCAATTTAGGACACATTCGGATACTATATTACGCATTTCGAAGAAAGAAAAACCTAACGACCTAAAGTTGAGCTCGAACCCGGGACATTACGCATATTAGCCTAGAACCCTAACGCTGTGCTATCGCTTATCATTTGAATTTTTCTCATTACTGGCAAGATTTGAAAGCAGCAAAAGTTTTCTTATCTGAAGTGAATGGACAATAAATATTTTATTTATTTACTGAAATAATTACTGAAAAGAAAAAGTATTA
>JAPYZD010000950.1:0-25446 GCA_030522725.1 Ichneumoninae sp. B BG-2022a | reverse complement strand
ACTTTCAAAATGGCCAAAATTGTTTTTGCGAGATATCGAATTTCTGCCACCGCCATTCGATTCAGAAGACCCATTTTCATAGGAAACACGGAAGACCGGAATCTTTTTGGATATTTTTAAAATTAACCATTTTCAGGATAGGAAATGCTATCCTCGAAAGCCTCGATCCCTCTCGAGACGAGAGGGTGAACGAGCACCTGTACGCTCTTCTCGATAACTAGCGCCATATCACTCCGAATACACTCTCCGTATCGCGTTACACGCATGGGAATTCAAGGCGGAAGGAAAACAGATGATACAGCGTATGTTGCGAACTCCCGGGTAAAATCCAACCCACCGTTCCGAATATCGGTGTAATGCCTCGTTTCCCGCGATTCCCGTCGCGTGCTACCTATTCATACAGAAGCGTGTTAGAATTCGGAGTAACAGTAGCGACGTTTCACGTAGGAGTACGAAGCTATCTTCGTGAATATGTAGATTTTCAACGGGGCGAAATTAACTCGGTTACGACAGATTGTCCATGAATAATTTCATCGCCTATTCAACGGTGTGATAACTTTGTTGGCATATGCTCATTGTCCCGAGGCCTGTTGGCTGCTTTCTACATCATACCCTCTCCATCGTCCTCACTCTCGCTGACTCTCTCGCGTACGGCTTCACCCTCGTCCCGACTGCAGCCGTTCCCTCTCCGGCATTCAAGACGCGAAGACCGAGGGTGGCCGGTATAGCTCGAGGTGAAAAGCACTCGTTACAAGCTACCCGGCGACTCTACGCGAAAAGCCCAGCCACCTTTTGAGCCCCTCCATTTGTTTGATCGAGCTTTCCATTCGCCTTACTCCGTCGTGCCTTTTTTATTTTTTTATTTTTAAGAGCTTCAACCCTCACTACCGAGAAATTAAACACCTGTGCTCTCCGTACGGCTGTTATATGCAGGAAGCAATTGCTGCGGGGAAATGCGTCGCCGAGTATCCTACCGCGTTTTTAAGAACAAAAAAAAACGAAGCGGGGAGAGGAAAAAGGTAGATAGGGGATGAGAAAGCGAGGGAGAAGAAATTTGTTTAAGCACACAAAAAAAAAAAAGATAAAAATTGTCGGAGAAGAGGTTTAAATGAGGATGAAACTGAAACCAGCGATGGCTGGACGGTGGAAAACGGTGATGGGGGAGAAAATTTTGTTTTTACAGTCGATTAGGAAGTGCACCGCCCGGCGCTTTCTATTTACTCGCGTTCCAGTCTCCAATTAAATAATGCAAATTGCTCAGAGGCATGGCGATTTTTTTTACATGCGCACAGAGACCACCTCTCGATGTGTGCCAGAGGGCTCATGACACGCTTCGAACTGGGACGGAAATAAAAATTACTCCATAGAATTGAAAAATTCGCGTAATCCCAGGGTTTGGCCATCTATCGAGCGAAGAAAAATCTCCGATGGGCGCATTAGGGAGCGGTTAACGTAATTACCGCAATAAAAAAGCACGGTCAAAAACGATTTCTGATAGATGGTCGGGGGCTTCTGGAAACGACGAGAGATAAAGAAAAGAAGGGAGAAAAAAGCAGCAGCGAGCCAACGGGAACCGATGTCCGAGCTCTAGCCAAGTCATTCTCCTCCCGGGAGTCCTCGGTGTGTCTCGCGCTCATTCGCTACCCTTGATCCCCCCATTTGTTTGATCAAGCTCTCGGGAGCCGCGAATGGCATTAACCCCCCGCGGGCTTTACCTTACGGACTGTACTGTGTGTGTACAGAACGCTGTGTGCAGAACGAGGGTGCGAGAGAAGCTCGCACCGGCCAGCGAACCTTTTTACCAGCCTCTTTTTTCATACAACGATACCGCCGCTGTGTACCGCTGATGCTGCTCACCCCGCGAGAGGCACCGCTCACGGATTACCGGAATTTGCGATAATTCAGGCCGTCCAGCGGAAAAAGCGGGCGAACTTTTTCTATGGACGGGAAGAGAGAAATATAGAATGGCGGGGGGAAAAAAGAGATACAAAGACTTTATACTCAAAAACTGCCAAGGGATGTACGCGGCGGAGGATTATTTTATGAATTATTTTATGAATATGATTCGAGGCTTTGCGCTAAAGCCTAGAATAGTCGCGTAGGTGTAGCGGCACCTTTTCAGCTTCCATATGGCCGACGACTGATAAAACAAACTTTTTTTTATTTTCGTGTTTGCTTTTGATTTTTTTTCCGGCGAACGCGGGCGTCTGAGACCAGTGCTTAAGGTAATTATAAAGCGGTAGTGCGTTAATTTTTCCGTAGAGACTACGAGGTGACTCATTTTGAATCCTTCAAAGAACTTTAATTGCGTATCTGCTACCGTAAGGTAGTACTAGCGCAATGACTGACGCTACCTACGTTTGAGCGGAATAAAAGAGAATTATAAACACTTCTCGATCGGATAAAAATTCTGAAAAAAAATCAAGCTTATGGAAGATGCTGATAAGATTGTTCGTCCATAATAATGATTCTAAAATGTTATTCGTTTCCTTTATGTTAAAATTTGTTTAAAATCGTAATTTTCAAATATTAGATAAAATTCTGAAAAAATTCATACGTATTCAAAAAAATTAACAAATCAATTTCGTAATAAAAAAAAATTGGTTGCCGGGTAATTTGTTGCACAATTTTTTTTCTTTTATTTGTTATGAACATTCTGAAATTATTATTATGCACAAACAATCTTTTCAGCACCTTTCATATGGTAGCATTTTTTCAGAATTTTTATCCGATCGAGAGGTGTTTGTAATCTTTGTCTTTTTTCTCTCGAACTTAGGCGGAACTCAGTCATTGTGCTAGTACTACTTAATCGACGTACCACATAATTAGAAATATTGCACATCACCGGGCGTCGATATACACGTTTGGGAATTAAAGTTTGAGAACTTCCATTCTCAATTTCCAAAGGATGATCTCGCTTTTGTCTTCCATTCGAACAGCCGCCGCATCGAGCCCGCGGCTTCGAAGTCACGAATGACAAAAGAAATATCTCGAGAAAATTTCTACAGATAAACTCGCCAAATCGCTGGCGCTCGGCAAACAATGGATAATAAAAATAAATAAAATTCTCACTCCGGAATTTTCCCCGAATTTTTTCACTCCTCCCAATACTCGCCAATTCGGTTCTCTCGCGCACTCGCTTCACCGGTCTCGGTTAAAACGTTATTTTCCGAAGTGGAATAATCGAGTCACTTTTCTCATTCTTTGTAGCCGCAGGCTCCTCTCCAACCCACCATTCTTCGCCTTCTTTCACCAGCTACGATTTTCCTCTTACTTTTCCATCTCAATCTTGCATGAAACGATGGTGATATAACCATAGTTTTTTTTCTTTTTTTTATAATAGGAACGACACGAGTTCGTCCATGAGTGAAGAACCGCCAGGTCGAACGACGGGTCGAATAAGTCAAGCGACGGGTCGGTCCTCCAAAAATATTCAACCACTGGCAGTGTCATCTGACCGCCCGTATCGTCCCGTATCGTCCTATATCGAAATCGCATAAATGAGAAAATTCTCCGGCAGCCGTGAAGCAGCTTTAACGCCGAGGCTTTCGGTGCCGCTCGAACATGCGGGCGTTTCCTCTTTGGTCGCGGTGCAGTGTTCGGAGTCTCGTTGGCGAAGCGAACGAGAAACTCCGTTTATTACCGGCTAGCTGTGTTCGGTGAAAATCGCGTGCTTTCGCTCCGGTCTCTGTTGCCGCGGCTCTCGGCGTCGGGCTTGTAGCGTACATGTACCTACATACCGGTGGGCCATGCTATGTATATATAACACACACGCTACGCCGACCGGATGAAATATTTGCTCTGGTACCCGCGCGCCCGCCTGCGCTGCAACACCGCGGGTGCAGTTGCAGCGGGATAGCGAGTAGTCATAGGGATGAGGGTTGCACGACGAGAACGCGTGTTCCTCGGCTCTTCTCTCTTTTCTCTATTTCCTCCAACGGCATCCACTCTCTCTCGTTCCTCTCACTTTCTCCGTTTCTTTCCCTCGTCTGGTGAATCGCCGTGAGCCCGGAGTGCAGAAACGAGTACACCTATGTATTTTTCGTCTAGCTCGGGGCAATAAGCTCTCGGATCTCTCGCTTTTTTTTCTTTTTATTTTTCCCTCCCACCCGTTTTCCCGTCTCTTTTCGCTTTCACCCCTCTCGCTCGTCCGTCGACTGGTGTACCTGGCTCGAGGCGGTTTTTAAGGGCCCACGTCGGCCTCAAGTCCTCGCTCGATGATCCTCAGGACTGCGCCCCAAGTCGCGCTCTTCGCCACTTCGAGCCCCTCGAGGCTCGCAACGACAACGCTTCCGAGATCTTTCCTGCGCTGCTGGCTTTTCGTGTCCTGTCGACTCAGGCCACTTGGACAGTCGGAAACGCCATTTTTTTCAGGGCAAAAAGGACCTTTTTTATTCTCGCTGCCGGGATAGAGGCAAGCACTGGAGGCGCTCGCTTTGGTGAGAAGAGAACTTAACGATTTGTATACATGTGATACCGGCGGGGATGTGGATGTGTGCTGTGCGGTCGAAGGAAGCCCGAGGCATTCGGACCCACGGAACGTTAGTTTCCGGTCCGGGCGACGTTTGTCAACGACGAGGGGGCGCCCCGGCGGTGGAGAATGGGTTATTTCCTCGCACGCATCCCTCCCCGCTTTACCTGTGTGCGCCGTGTGTGTACGTTCGTACGGTATTAGTGGAGAAAGGAGTAGCCGGGGAGTCGCCACAACGCCCTCACGTAACACATTTGCCCTCTGTAAATTACATTTCCCTCGGCTGCGAGAGCTGCAGGAAGTACAGAGGGCGCGGGAACCTATCCCGAGGCAAACTTTCCAACGCCCATTCGTCTCTGACCCTTTATTAGCGCTTGGACATTGGAAAATTAAAGTAATTAAAGGGGTGATACAATGAGAGGGAATGCTCACGGTGGCGGGAAGAAAATACACAGTGGGTTTCGTGATTCGCCCGACGGTCGAAAGGTCGCAGAGGTTCTTTGATTAATTGGTTTCTTGATGGAGGAACAAAAAACTCAATATTCACGGAAGAAATTAAAAGCTTCGAAGTTTTTAGCTGACCATTAACAGTTTGCCGTTCGATAAAAATTGTACGCTAGTGTGTTTCAAGAAATTATTAAATAAAATTTATTTATGGACGAGGCAGTTCGTGAGGTCAATGAAATAATTGGGTGAATCAAATAAATGAACCGCGGGTGGTTGGCAAATTTATTTGATTTCAAAGCGCCGAAACCTAATTGGTAACGTGCTTATCGACAAATATTATGGTAGAAACTGCCCGATACTGTCGGCCAAAGTCCGCACACATGCACCAGAACTATTCGGAACGTCCGGAATTTTGTAAGACCCCAAGTTCGCTTCGAATTTGGAGAGAGATCAGCCGTAGCCAGACTCTCCCGCCAGGCTAACGGCCTAACTAATCATGAATTCCCTGGCAATCCCTGGCGATCTTCAAGGAGCCAGCGGCAGGCAGGATCCTGCGCTACGACTAGACTGAAACTTTAGATATAACGTTAGGAACTTCCATATCATTCTATATCAGTCATTTCAACGTTAAGTGTTGATTCTAATTTTTAGTATGTAGGGTAGAGCGGGGCAAAATGGGGCAGCGGGGCAAAACGTTATTTTCCAATAATTTTTGAATGCCCGAATTCGCCCCATCAATACATCAGGCTTTTCTGCCCCGTTTTGCCACCTTGTCCGATCCAAAAATTATTGGAAAATTTAGTTTTGCCCAACTGCCCTGTTTTGTCCCGTTGCCCCATTCTGCCTGGCTCTTCCCTTCTTCTATCCAACGTTAAATCAAATTTTAAAGACTAGGGGAGAGCGGGGCAAAATGGTACAGCGGGGCAAAACGGGATAACGAGACAAAACGGAATTTTCCAATAACTTTTGGATGGTCGCGATGGTGGTACGTGGGGCAAAACGGGTTTGAAAGTCCGGTTGTATCGTGGAGACAAAATGGAGCATCTAAAAATGATTGGAAAATCGAGTTTTTACCTCACTGTCCCATTTTGCCCCGCTGTGCCGTTTTGCCCCGGTCTCTTCTATTTACATGTGTAAAAGGGTTGATAAATAAATAAATAAATAAATAAATAAAAATGAATTTCTACAAAATTCGTTGGAGGCAAGTTCGATCAGCGGGACAACTATTCCTCAATGGCTATTATGGACTGGCCCGCGATTCCACGAGATATTCGAAGATCGCTCCGAGGCACATTTCCTAAGGCCGTTTCCGGTCTCCATGCGAGAGCCATTTGTCAACAAGTAGGTAGTTCACGGAGGGTTTCTATTCATCCGCAACGAGCCTGCAGAGTGTCTGAGAAAGGGGTGGGAGGGAGTGAGGCTATTGAATGCGCGAGTCTCCACGAATTCGTGTGCCAAATTCCATTTCCTAACGTCGATTTCGTCGTCGGGCAACGGCACGTGTATATAGCACGACAGCCCGCTCGCGATCCGGGCATCGTCGATTCTCGTCGCGGAAACTCTCGAGAGGAAGAGGAAAAGCTCGAGAAGCGCGGGACATCACGAAGGAGCCTTCCCCGAAATTCAGTCTGGAACTGGCTCTCTCCCCCTCTCAGCTTTCTCCCCGGCTTGTCTGATCGCCCGAGCGAAGTTGTGACGTCAACGTTCCGGTAGTCGCTCGGAGCGAGGCAAGTCGGGCCTTGAAGAATTCACGTCCACCTCGGAAAAACTCGGCTCCCGCCGAGCGTGTGACTGAGCAAGGGAAAGAGAATAAGGCAAAGGAGGGGCCCCAAACGACGCAAACTGCGAGGCACATCAATTTTTCAACCTCCCAAGCCCCCAAGCACGATCACGCCCGCGTACGCTTTCAGGCATATATTTTTTTTCTTCCTTTTTTGTCATTTTTTTTTTACCTTCCGTAGGTGTGCAAAGTAAAACGGCACAGTTTTCGGCCATCCAGCAGACAGTCCATTAAGGGGGCTTGAAACTTCAAAATATAAAATAAATGAAACTTTTTTTTACACGTTTCTTTTGTACATCTCAGATATATGGATGCGCATTACAGATGTAGACGAATCTTTGAAATGGAATTTTGACGACATCGTCGGAAGTTTGATACTCTAAAAGAACATTCTTTTTGAATTTTTAATCCTCCCCTCTCTGCCCAAAATAATATATTCTTCTTTCAACCCGAACAAGTTTCGCCCCTCGAAGGCTCCAAATTCGTTCATAGACCAACTTCTCCAAATTCGATAAACACTGTTAAATAAAAATGATAAAAGCCGTTCCTCGAATCTACGGCGTGTCAACCGAACGACAAAAGCTCAATTCGCGCTTTCTCCCCGAGGAAGAAAAAAATCTCTTTTACCGGTTCGAAACTAAAAGCCAAACGTGCAAACTGCAATCCTTTTGTCGTGCTTTTTTTATTTCCCCGCGCATCGGCTCCGGATCTAAAGAGCCAACGACTGTACCGTTTAAGGCACGTAGATTTTGTCGAAGGAATTTCCAAGCGGAGCGGCGGAGGGGCAGGAGTGGGGGAGCTTCTGCCGGGCTTATAACCCACCTAACGGTTCTAATCAATGTTGTATCCAGGAGCTCGGCGAAGCTTCTCGCGAGAGCCTCTTAAATTATGAAGCTATGGCAGAAGGCAGCCGGAGAAGCCCAGCGCGAAGTATATCTTTCGACGGAAAGCGGAGGTCTTCCTAGGTGGGATCTACCAAAGAACGAAGAGCGACGCGCAAAAGCCCACCCGTGCTTCGCCGTGGTGGTAGTAACGGCAGCGTGTGCCGGATCCGTGCTCGGGGATGGTCGTTGTAGTAGTGACGGCAGCGTATGCCGAGACCGCCCCGTGTTTCTGGTGAATTTTCCTCGCTCTCCCTCGGCCACGATGAATTTTTCACGGCACCGGTGAACCTCTGCATTTTTAAAGACAGACCACCACCCGGACGTTCGTTCCCTTTTTCCTCCGTATCAAACGCCACACCACCCACGTATACCTTCCATTCTCTGACCTCGGGAGTTCCATTTCTTTTCTCCAGAAACTCTATTGTCGACATTACGGACGTTCCGCCGACCTTTTCCGACTCGACGGGCCCGGAACGTAGCGGAACGTACAGGAATATTTTGGAAAAAAAGAAATCTCTTCCTCCCCCTCGACGGCCTGTTCAAACGGCTAGGGCGGAAACGAAGCTGGGCTAAATATTCGTTTGTGATTCAATCGGCGTACAGCGGAAGCCGTAACCCAGTTTGCTATTTAAACTTGAGATCGAAGAGATTGTGCGTCAAGCAACAATTAGACCGCGACAAAACGGGCACCGGGGCAAAAACCTCGGCTAAAAATAAGTATTGGGAGCAAAACGGGCAGAGCCTTAATTATTTTTGTTTATAACCGACTTATTCCAGTATTCTGGGGTTCCTTACATAAGTAAAGTCCGGAAAACAATTTAAAATGATTAAAAAACATAGGGTACACCGGGGCAAAACGGGCACCTCGGCTAAAAATAAGTATTGAGGGCAAAACGGGCAGGGCCTTAATTTTTTTTTATAAACGACTTATTTCAGTTTTCTGGGGGTTCCTTATATAAAAAAAGGAGAAAACAAGTCAAAATGTTCATGATTAAAATACGTAGGGTACACCGGGGCAAAGCGGGGACGCTAAGCAATAAAACCTGTTACAAGGATACCGAATGCATACATCCATTGTCTTTCACACCAAAATTGCGGCAACTTTTGTTAGCTTCATTATTACCATATTTTTCCCTACGTCGATATGACATTTCATGCCCCAATTTTGCCCCGGTTTCCGTCGTTTGTTGGCTATCACGAATCGATTTGTTCGATACTTTTTGGCATCCCATTTTGCCCCACGTCGATATAACATTTCATGTCCCCATTTTGCCCCATGTCCCCGCTTTGTCCCGGTTTCCTCTATATTTATTCATCCTACCACTCATCCTATCACAGAAAAATATAAACGAAGATAAAACAGACAGAGAGAAAAAGCTGCGGTTTTAACTGCATCACTGTATCGCCAGCAAATGATCGGGAGGAGGCAGCCGAAGTTTTGGGAAAAATAGAAACGGAAAAGGGAAAGGAAAAGGCCAAGGAAAGACTCAACAATCGACAAAAAAAAATTAGAAAATGACCCATGCATATTCTGCAGGGATTCAGTGCAACACCTGTCAGGGTTGGTCCCATTGTTCGTATGCTGGAGCCATTGACGATGATATATCCTTGAACTACACATTCGACTTTCGCGCTACCGATTAGCTACAACAATAAAAAAAAATGGTTTCCATTTTTTTTGTTCGTTTTCTTGTGTTATTATTGATAGAAAAGACGTCGGCATATCATGAACAATAACTTAAGGCAAAATTATAATTTTTAGTTTTGGTTCCTGTTTTGCCCGCATCTCCCCCATTGATATATATTTTTTTCACGAAGAATTTGACTTATTTTCCGCCCTTTTCTTATGTAAGGAATATAACAAAATTTAAATAAGTCGTTTATAAGAAACTTACGATGGTTTCAGTTTTGCCCTCAATCCGTATTTTTAATCGAGGTGCCCGTTTTGCCCCGGTCTCCCTACGTCAGATGACCGCTGTTTCTTAATGATGGGAGGTGGTGGGGGGAATGTTGCTAGCAGTGGTCGAGGCCGAGATATCTTCAACTCGTAATATCTTAGAAAATCTTTGGGCGGAGCTCGATTTGATTTTTTAATGCGTCTCTAATAATGTTGTAATGTTACTTTGGAAAGAAAATTCTAATAAAGTAGTCTGGAAATATATATAAAAAAGAATGTTGCTGTTCACGCGGCATCATACGCAGCGCATGCTGATTGACACAACTTTAAACTCGTGTATCTCGGAATCCATGGAGAGAAAAAATTATTAGAAATTCTTTTTAAAAAAGCCTCATTCATTGCTTTATAACACTTGTGATTTTTACTTCCAAAAGTAGAAAAGTTGCTGTGTAACGTATTCCCTTAAGTTATTTTGTTTAATTCGGTGAGAAGTTAATTGGCAAGATACTCATTCAGAGAGGTTGACGAGCATGTTACAGATTTATATTCAAACAAAAAACGTGTCGTTGTCCAAAAAATATCTCATTTTCCATAAAACATAATTATTTCCAGGGATCGTTTAGTGGTGATTAAAGGATACGACGAAAATGTGATACATTTTATCAAAGTTAAATGTTGATACACATTACGAACAAAAAGTGCATACGGTTAACTTTCGTTTCTACATTTGGCCATTCGATTGTTAACCCTTGTAAAAAATCCGACCTTTTCTGGGATAAAAGCTAACAAGATAAATATTTCACCGTTTTTGAATAAATAAAAAAATGTACAACAAAAAAAAACCAATTGTGAAGCTTCGCTCGCGCCAACCTCGTTAAAATTCTTATTCGCAAAATCTCTGGAGCGGTAAAGGAATGCCTGGAAATCTTGCCGTTCGTCTTCTTTATGCGGTTTTTGGGAATATGGCAAGGGAGGGAGCGAGCCGCGGGACAATGATATTACAGTCGTCGTTATGATTGAGTGGAGGTAAAATGAAACGTTATGCGGAGTTTGGGCACGAGAACGAGGACAGAGCGCGGGAGGGAGAGGGCATTGCTCATTTATCTCTCGAGCTTTCGATTCGACTTTGGCGAGCACGCAGAGACGACGAGGACGACTGTGAGAGAGCGGGACGACTCTGACAGGCTACGGGAAATTGCAAGGGCCGACCGTGGATCTCCCGTCGTCGGAAGATTTATTCATCATACTCGTCGTAACTCGATCCACTACTCTCGCGCTCTCGCTCTCTTCCTCTCACGACTCTTCGGGGGCGGTTGGTGCTATCCTGCACGAAGCGAGATCGTAAATATGCCGCGTTCACGACGCTTA
Source organism: Ichneumoninae sp. B BG-2022a (assembly GCA_030522725.1). Taxonomy (NCBI): domain Eukaryota; kingdom Metazoa; phylum Arthropoda; class Insecta; order Hymenoptera; family Ichneumonidae; species Ichneumoninae sp. B BG-2022a. The sequence goes on along the minus strand of JAPYZD010000950.1, from coordinate 14,599 downwards.
TAACATATATACCAAAACCGTACGGAGCCGGAGCAGGTAGAGTTGCTACTGCTGCAGTAACAGCATAACTCTGCCATATAAATACGCAGCGTACATTAGGCATTCCACGTCAAGTTCCATCGGATTTTTCACGGGCAGAAAGCGTTCGTAAATTTTTAACAAAGTCGTTCCCAATATCGGCAACATCGGAACATTTTTTATTTATCTTTTAATTATAATCTTTTATCGCACACGCGCATAAAGAGGGTCGCGCATTTAACGGATATTTCTCGTCCCCGAATATCTGCAATTTCTTTGTAATTTTATTAATTTTTTTTACTTTATCATTTTAACGAACCATCGATCGTGCGAGGAAAAGAACCAAGCGGGAACAATTTAAATCTTTCAATGTGTTTTTTAATTAATTTTTCTCCGCCAAATTCCTCCGTGTGTGAAGCTATATGAGAGAACATTGGAGAATTTTTCAGTAAAAATAAAGGTCCCATTTTTATTCACAATTTTTGTCTGAAATTCTTGAAAAAGATGCCTCTCAATGTATCTACAATGTAAATAGAAATTGGCACGTCGGGGAATCGGTGAGTCGACTAGACATAGTTCGTTCCCAATATCGGCAACATACGAACATTTTTTATTTATCTTTTAATTATAATCTTTTATCGTACACGCGCATAAAGAGGGTCGCGCATTTAACGGATATTTCTCGTCCCCGAACATCCGCAATTTCTTTGTCAATTTATTAATTGTTAAACTTTATCATTTTAACGAACCATCGATCATGCGAGGAAAAGAAGCAAGAGGGTACAATTTAAATTCTTCAATGTGTTTTTTTAATGAATTTTGATCCGCCAAATTCCTCCGTGTGTGAAGCTGTATGAGAGTACATTGGGAGAATTTTTCAGTAAAAATAAAGGTCCCATTTTTATTGACAATTCACGTCTTCAATTCTTGAAAAAAATGCCTCTCAATGTATCTACAATGTAAATAGAAATTGGCCCGTCGGGGAATCGGTGAGTCGACTTGACATGGAATGTCTCGTGTCTGTCTTGCGATATGCCTACATACGGAAGAAGAGCGTGGTACCGAAGCCGAGCTTATATTCAGTCCATCCATATTCTTACTTTTCTCTCGTCCTCTCCCATCCTCCGAAACTTTCGCTTTACGCCGAGGGAGTACACTCTCTCGATCCCACAGTCGAATATCCCCGAGGGCCTGTTGTTCTTTCTCTCTTGCTTTCCCAACCCTAAGAATAAAGACTGCGAGTCTTGACGGAATAAAAGAAAAACGCTATAGAGAAAGGAAAAGTTATATGCCGAGGAAAAGACGCAGAGAGCTCAGAGATCGATTACCATCTCCGAAGGTCGTCGTTGTCGTCACAGTCGTCGGTCCCTTATCTCGAAAGCCTTTTCCGTAACCCACGTTTCTTCGATGCCACGATAAAATACCCCGCCCCGTCGAACCCAACTCGTCGGCTTTTACATGCCGACTATAACGTTATCGGCCATTCGACGACGTACTTTCGTTATTTCCGGTCTCCGTGGAAGGGACCGTGGGTACGAATTTCCGGTTGTACGCGGAATGACGTTGATGTTGATAAAACGAGTTGAAATTTGAGACGGTGAAAGGTCAGAAGGAAGGGAGGTGGGAAGGGAAGGGGGAGGAGTCCGTCCATCATTTCACTTTTCTCGAACACGGCCCGCGGCTACGGGAGCTTTTTTGTTGCCCACGTTTCCTCATTCCCTCGACCCCATCGCCCGCGCACCGACGGAACTCGTTTTTGTTCTTTTATTCGCGTAGTGAAATTCCTTTGAGCTGTCTCTCTGTCCGGCCGTTCCTTCGCCGGTTTTTCGTTCCCTTTCGGGGAGTCGGGTCGGCGGCAAAGAGTTCGGCGATCAAAACGATAATTGTTTATCAGTTCGGAGGGCGTCCCTGGCGATTAAATTCTTTCATCATTCGATCCTCGACGATACGAAGCTCATTACTTCTTCTCGGGATCAATGCAACGCCCACGGGGCCGGTCGACGTTAATTATTTTTCAGCTTGAATTATATGTTCGTGGAAATTGAACGAAGCTGGGAAAGGACAATACGATTCTTTGAACGCTCGATGCAAAGAACTCGGCGATACTTGGAATATCAAATAAAATTTAAACATATTTTAATAGAGTCCATTGCAGTTTTTTACCTCTCTCGACAATTTACTCTCGAACTTAATTAATTCTACGAACAATTGTACGGAATTGTACGGTGGACACGAAATGTTTGCCAAACCTACAAGCCTTTATTACAGTGCGGTTCAGTCCTACCGGAGCAAAAACTGTCCCTCTGACCGACGAATGTCCCGCCGCCGTCTCGGCACTCCGCACAAATGTCCTCTCTCCATTCTCGAAATAAGAGACGATAAACCTCGCGGAGAGTCCGGAAAGTTCAGGCCACTCAAATATCCGCGAAAAGCCGGAGTGCCGAGAGGGGGTTTGAAAACGAAAGTCCGTGTACTTCGACGCGCTTCCACTTTTTTCAGCAGTGAGCTTTTTAGCCGGAAATCGGAGACGCGAGGCCTTCCGCAGAAAAGCTGCGCGAGTGTCGCTGTCTAGGGACGAACTCACTCTCCCTCTCTCTATATATACATCTCCCTAGCTCCGACTAGAGGCTCCAGCAGAACGGAGTTATTCGCGCGTTTAAAACACCAAGTAGAGTTAATTACTATCCGGCACACGCCGCGTGGCGAACCACGGCCACCCATGCGTGGGCTGGCAATATGGAAAGTACGATGAATTTTCTCGAGCGAGAAGTTTGATTAGGTTGGGTGGACCGACCACGCTCGTTCGCTCGAGCTTGCTCCCGTGCTCGTGTGTTTCACTTCTCTCCTCTTGGCTCTATCTGCTCCGCTCAACATCCCTCTCTCTCTCTCTCTCTCTCGCAGCGGCCCGGACACAACCAAGTATATTGCGTATTGATCGTTCTTTACTTGTTGCGCAGAGCAAACGCTCTACTCTCGCTGGCTCCTGCCGTACCAACCTGCCAAGGCTCTCTCCTGCTGCATGGACCCACCGCCCTTGCGCTACTCTGTGCTTCCGGCGGCGCCAACCCCTCTTTATCTATATATAGTATATATATTATATTATATGTATATATATGTGTATATAATATGTAGACTGTATATAACTTGTTCAGGGTTCCATTGCCCACTGTCTCATTCTCTCTATGGACAGATGTAATTAACGTCACGAATAGAAACAGGGAATGAAGATCCTCGCTTTCAATGTCTGCCTGTGTGGGGTTGTGCGTTCTTTTTTCCTTACTTTTTTCTTTCTTTCTTTACCATTGATATTTAATCCATTTCTATCTCCCGGCTTTGTCTTACTTTCTTTTTCTCGTAAGTTCTCTTACCCGGCGATCGTGGAAATTGTAATTATTGATGCTGATAATTACGCAAGAGGGAAGAGAGCAATAATTGCACGTCAGACTCCGTGATGAGGGTACGCGCGGAGGTACATAAATCTTGTTAGACCGAACTGCCAGAATGAAATCGGTGCGCGATTATTTGCACCGACGATTAAACCACTCTGAAGGCTAATTTCGTTAATTTGCTATCTGAAGGCCGTGCGGTCTCTTTTGTTATTGATTTATTGTAAATTCCTTACTATTCAATTTTTTTTTGAGCTGTGTATTAATATTTCACACCTTGTTCACGGTGCATCAAGTTTTTATCCGTGAACCGTTTAATTAAAATTAATTTACAGATAAGAGTTGAAATTAATGCTCATTATCATAAATCAAGTTTTGCGAGTATGTTTGATATCGCGATAAATTAATTTTACCTCTATTCTGTGTAATAATTTTGTAAAAAAAAAAAAAAACTCTACGATACAATTCAGCAGCAATATTAAAACATTTAATTATTAGCGGAATCTCGCTTCTAACCCGGCATTTAATTATTTTCATCTGCGAAAGCCCATTACCCTGTTAACGATAACTACACCGTAATTTTTTAAACTTATGTCTCGTTGCCCCAAGCTTGCGATTCACGGTTAAATTTAACGAGAAATCTTCGCACCCCGCCAGCGACGACTCTTCGAGATACCTCGTATATTGCCATTGTCCACAGAAGGCATAGCTGACGCGTCAGTAGTTAGGGGGGAGCGAAACAGCCGCGCATTGACCGCGACTACGGTGCGAATGCCTGGATGCGTTGGCATCGCCACCGCGAGTCCGCTGACTGCGGCTAACCATCAGATATCCCTACTACTTAGCGTCTGATCAATGCGTTCTCTCGCCACTGGCTGACCGGTGGCCGCGACGATTACATGTTCGGACTACTGGGGGGGCCCCTCGCGCCGTGTCTCTGGCCGACCAGTGTGGAACACTACCACTTTGCGCTGCCGTTCAACTCGGACGGGTTTAACATCGCTATACCACCACTTTGTGTGTCTCGCCGCGGATACCGGCGACTAAACATACGCGATACGCGAACTCTGCCATCGGAGCTTCGGGGCTCTATCTGTGCCGTCAGGGGGGTAGTTCGCCTGTCTACGAGTTTAGCCCCCTTCCCCCACCCCCCGCCCACCGTTGGATATATTCTCCGATGGCTGGGAGAGAGCCCCATGGCGCCTCGTCTCTTGTTCTCTACGTGTGCAACCCGGTCGCCTGTTTCACGACAGCCATTGTTCTGGCCCAACAGCTTTTCCACACACCGAACAAATATCGATCGGACCTATCGACTTGCCAGCAACCGGGATGAGAGCAGTCAGCGAGTCTGAGAGACAACGTCTATTCCTCGTCTCATCCTCTTTAGCTTTAAGCTGTGTATATATATATATTATTGGTGGGTGTATACATATATATATGTATGTAGCTCTTTTGACTTCTATAGTATGGGATATCCGCCTTTTTCACCACAAAGCATCGTCTCTTTACGCTTCGCCTTCCACTCGCAGCATCCCTCCCTGAGCAAACCCTGCAGATAGCCCAGGCATTAGACTCTCAAGCTTAGGTAAACTTTATCGATTTCCACCCTCCACCCCGCTCTGGGGGAAGATGTATACGGAGCTCGCTGACGAAGATTTAAAGAGCGGGAGGCAGAACCGGTCGGGCATGTGCCTCTCTCCGTCGGTTCCGGAAGAATACTTTTTTTTTCTCGCGTTTTTGGATGTTACTGTTTGAAGGCGTGTGCTGCTCTCTGCAAGCCCGTTCATCGGTTTATTTTGTTAGGAGGAGACGGATGATGGCAATACATTTCTTTTTATGGTGAAAGGTACAACGTTTTTATCCGATCGTGCAGTTACATCATCGGAAAATCTGTCGGAACAATTTTGTTCAAAGTTTAATGACTACCTCACTAATGTTTCTCTTCACATCGCTATATTTATTTATTTATTTATTTATTTATTTACTTATTTATTTATTTAACGGGGACAAGCCCCTTGACACAAATGATATACACGTATAGTTTTCCAACAACAATTTTTCAACATATATTTTCGATAACGGGTGATAAACATTCTGAGACTATTTTTCCTAATTCTATTTTAACTCTTACCGAACCGGAGGATACACTGAGAAAAAAATGGTTGGATTAACCAAGGTACGTTCACCCGCGTTCAAAGACATTGTTTAGTTCGTACAATAATTTTTTATTTTTTTTATCGACTGAAGCGAATAATCTTTCAACAAAAGAATGATTTAGTTGTGCCAAGCAAATAACAGCTTTGAACGTAGGTGACCGCGAATTTGGTTAATCCAACAATTTTCTTTTATCAATGTATAATTACTCGCGGCTTTTTAAAATTACCCAATTGGTTCGTCGAAGATACTTAGTTCGACCAGCTCGTTTGCTTGCGAAGGAATTCTCCGTGTTGCCGATTGGGAATCGACCATCGTCGGAGATGCTGGGGCGTGGAAAGACTGTGCCGACCTTGTCGGTCTGATCGGTGCGTGTAAGCTGAACTTTCCCAGTAGAAGTGGGCAGACGAGCCGGCCCGACATCAATTCCTCCAGGAACATTGTGTCGTTTAGTTTTCTCAGAGACTCCAGGCTTGACGTTCCGATTGCTGTCGCAATATTGGAGTAAAGGACCCACTTTATGACACTTCTACGCAGCTCTCTCACTTTAAGCGTGTAAATTCATAGGGATAAACAAGGAGGACCAAGAGTCGCAGTTTGTGACCCCCGAATGCGCTCTATCCATTGGCTGCATATCAAATGGTGGGGGGAGCCGACTATGCTAGAGATACACCTGTCACAGACTGCGTCCGTGTCAGAAACTGGGTCCTTTACCTTACTCGTGATCTTCTCGAGTCATGGGATGCCCGTTTTTGAAGGCAGTTAGTCTTAAAAACTTGCGTTGTACACTTTCAATCCCATAGGGTAAAAGTGGTGAATATGGCCCACCTCCATTAAGATAGCTATGTCGCTTCCCGCTCGTCTCGCATAAGTTCGAGATACTTCTCGATGATATAAAAATCTGAAAAAATTCATGCAGATTAAAGATACTGAAAAGATTAATTTTGCAGAACAATAATTCCAAAATGTTATTAACAAATTAATCAAAAAATTAATTGTTTAACAAATTGCCCGGCAAAACAACTGTTTTTAAATTGAAAATGATTCATTTATTTTTCTAAATACGCGACGAGGAGGAGAGAAGCGTCGGAGCGTCACAGAGAGCCGCGACTCGTGTACGCCTGAAATAATATTCGTCACACGAAGCTTCAGTATTTTATCTCGGCGTTTTCTCTCAAACTCTCTCTCGTGTGTCTCGGGTGTGCCGCGCGCACAGAGAGGCCCCGGGTGCGGATGATGCTTGCGGCCGTGGAGTCGCGAGTTCTGCGTGCTCAAGTTACGGGCTGGATGTGCTCGGCCGCACGATGATCGTCATTTCCCGTCCCGCTCGCTCGAGGGTCTTCGCCCTCTTTCTCTCGCGCTACCCGCGTCTGCGGCTCCGTCTCGGGCTATCGCGTTCAACCCCCTTCGCGCGACAAAGATCGAGGGAGGCAACCCATGGAAAAACAATGCGGAATTGTGTACCGTATATATCTCCCGTTTCCCGGGCGCTCGCGGAGAGAAGCTCTCACCGTGAAGCTCCGGGGGTGACGGAGCTCTTCGTGAAGGAACGAGACGAACGAAGAAAAACTGTATACAGCCGAGAGTACCCACTGTACGACCGCGTGGGAAGAAGAGAGCAAAAACCGCGACTCCACCGCCCGCGAGAGTACGACGATGGAGTAGACGCCCAGACGATTCTTCGAGCACTCTCCGAGTTCTCTACTCAAGCGTGACTGCGTCATTACATTTTTCATACGGGTCTGAAAAACCCTCCGAACAATCTCGAGCCGACGGCGCACACTGATAATAAAGTACAGTTGAATCAACGACGATTCGGGCAGGGACGCTCAAATAAATATTTAGTTGGTCGAACAAAATATTTTAATGACTGAAAAATATGTTGGTTAAATCATCCAATAAATTGTTCAAATAACCAATTTTTTAGCTGTACCAACAAAATATTTAGTTGAACGTCCCTGCCCAAATCTTAGTTGATTCTACCGTATTTTTTTTATCAGTGCACAAGGCGCTTCACGTCGGGTGGTAAATTAAGGAAAAAAAACATTGACACTTATGTGCGGGATTCACGAAAATTCGTGGGGATTGTGTTATGTGATTAATGCGAGAAAAATCGGTGGTGTCCGAACGAGAGGAAAAAAAAACATATTTGTAAATAGAAAAAAATTGTTTCGTAAAATAAGTGAAAAGCTCGTTTGGTGAGGTTTGAATGTACAAAACTGGGCTTTTGTTTCCCGTGTCACTAAAAATTGTCGTTTGTACTTTTGTTTGAAAAAGTGGAAGCGGATGGAGCAATCGGAAAATTAACAAACAAAAAAATGTGGACTTTTGTGGACAATAAGTTGGTGTACAAAATACAAACCTTTGTTTACTGTGTAATGCGGGAAATCCGATAGAAGCTTGTTGGCGGAAGCTTCGAAGAGTTGAAACACGAAAATTTCATTTAAAAAACGAACCCAAAAAATGAATGAATAATAAAAATAATTTTTTTCGACCTTATTGAGATTCACAATTACGTATTTTCCAAAAATGATATCGGTACTTTTCGAGCCGTAAAAAATGTATACTTCGTTTGACACGCAACGCCCCGTGGATCGAGATGAACTAAAAATTCATACCGGAGTAGAAAAGCGAGGGGGATAAAGAACTTAGTATCGCGAAACATATACTTAATATATCACGGAGACATTATGAGAGAAGGAAGTACCGGTATAAAGTGTCTCTCTATAAGTATACGATACTTCGGTCTCCCGGTCGTATAACGCTTGAGCGTATTTCATGCCGGCTGCCTTTCGCCTCACTTTCCTATGATATTATTTCCGTTTTACCCTCTCTCTCTCTCTCTGCACCCCGCGGCAACTTCGACCAGTTTATATATAATGTCTGCAAAGTGTATATAGTACACGCGGTGTTTATGAAATCGGCGAAGCGTCGAGAGGTGCGCTGCGAAGCCGTCGCGAGAATTGAATTAATATCTATATTGTTGTGTGTGCTATAACCGTGCGGTATTATACTTTGATGGTATTAAGAGTCCGTTAAGTCTACTTTGCTGAAAGTTTTGCCTCGTCGTATGACGATGACGGGACGCTCGAATAAACAGACGGTAAAATTGTCCTATTTTTTTTTTATCCACTTCCATCTCCCCGTATTCTTCCTCTTATTCTCCTTTTATCATTCCCGTTAGTTTCCCCCGTTTTCGCTCACAGTTCCCGAGCTACGGCGCGCGCATTTACGTACATAATGTATCCGTCGAAACGACGAACCGTCGACGGGTTATATAGAGGCGTAGCTGCAGCCAGTGCTGACGTAGCGAGGCCGGAAGGAGTAGTTAAAATAAACATTGGACCGAGAACCGCACCCCCGTAACGGGTAGGAAGCGAGTGGTAAAATTGAGAGAAGCACCATCGACGTACCCTGCAGAAATCCTCTCTTCGCGCCTCCCCGCCGACAGATAATAGAAAAGTTCCGGCTCTGTCGACGTTGACGCGGAAGAAGGGGGAATGCTCTATCGACATCTCCCTCTCCCTCCGCTTCTCCCTCCCCCCTCTCCATGTACGCGAAGCGGGAGAGATAGAGATGAAGGGACGGGGGGTGAGAAAGTCCCGGGAAAGAATGAGGGGAAAAACTCGATAGAATTCTAGAGAAGAGATAAAGAATTTATTGGCATTGTAGCTGATATACACCTGTGGGAGAGAAGAACCCGTGCGAATATAGGAATATCGGCAGAAATGCAATTCCACCGTTAGTGAAATTTTATATGAATTTTCATGTCGGATCTTCTCGACACACTTCGGGGCTGCATACTTCGCGATGTCAAATGTGTCCGACGCAGAGAAATTTTTCCAGCCGCGAAAATGGATTTTTCGACTTTTAGATACGATAAACGGATGTTCGTAGGTTTTTTTCTCTGATATCTGAGAAACGGCACTTGGAGGTCTCCTTGTGAATCTTTATTTTTATTTTATTTGCTATATTTTATTTTCGAGGAGGTTGAAGATAGCTGGGGTTCAATTAATCGTAAGTAAAATAACGGAAGTGGTAATTTCGTATATAATTATTTATGAAATAATGGACGATTGAGTTAACGTCTCGCAAGTCTGCGTCGACTACTTATGCCCGCCCTCGGGAATCTTCATATTCCTCCCTGTGGTGCTCGTCTGCGTGCCACCCTCCCGTAAAAGCCCGGCGCTTTGGTGTCTCGTCGGAAATATTGACGCGTGCACGGGGCGCAGTAATTTTCCCTTACAACCCGAACGAATTATGGTTTCAACCTCGTCAAGCCTGTGGAACACTCATCTTCGTGCATCATACTATACGATATACGTTCATTATATTCATGTACGATGCCGATCTCGCTCTCGGTGCTGAACAACCCAAAACTGCACGGTAGGAAATGCTTGCACATTTAAGGTAGTTCGAGCCGTACAGTCACGCCAAACTTGAGTTTCAGATAAAATTTCAAACACTTCTCGATGTGATAACAATCTGAAAATAATCAAGTATATGGGAGGTGCTGCAAACATTGTTTTTGTGAGATAATAATTCCAATTTGTTACTAACAAATTGAAGATAAAAATTGTTTTCAACAAATTACCCGGCAACTTAACTATTTTCCTTCATAAAAATGATTCGTTAATTTTTGAATACGTATGAATTTTTTCAGAATTGTTTGTAGTTAAGTTGCCGATTAATTTGTTGAATAATTATTTTCATCGTTGACTTGTCAATAACATTTTGGAATTATTATTAAATAAAAACAGTATTTGTATGGTTGATTTTTTCAGATTTTTATCCATCGAGAAATGTTTGAATTTTTCCCTGAAACTCACGTTTGACGGGACTGTACCGTTCTGACCACCTTAACAAACATACAGCCTTTCACGGTCGGTCTCACTGAGGACTTGATGACAGAAGCAAAATGGAACGGACAGAGAATTCACATATACAGACAAAAAAGTTTCCTGCTCTCGACAGCGTATACCTCTTTTTTGTCATTTATTTAATATGTTTTTTTTTGCGTACAAAATCTCATTAAACTTTCGAGCTGAGAGAAAGCCACTTTGCAGACGGGCTAAACCAGTAGGACAGGTGCCTTTCGCAGCGGTACGCGAACGGTACAATGGGAAACGAAATAGCTTTGAGTACCATTGGAGCGAAATGATCTTTGACCTCGATTAAACGTCGTCGGCCGTCGGGTACCGCGGGCATTTTCCAACGATTGTGCCGGTGTACTCGAGCGTTTCATGCACCGGACCACCCGCTGACGAGCGAATAACGAAAATCTCAGTTTCATTTGTCTCGGATAGGGCCACCTACCCGCTGTACGATTCTCGATTAGTTTTCTCTCCAAACCTCCTTTTTATTCCAAATAGCTGCAACCCTCTTCCTTTTTCGCTCTAGTTGCGTAATAAAATAAAAAAGAATGTCTCTCGACTACAAAGGGATTATTAATTTGTATGTTTCAGGATAAAATGCAATGACAGCAGGCGACCTATCATGAACGTTATAAGGCCGTTACGTGACGCCGTAGGATATTATCGTGTTACATATCATGAGATCGATAGAAGTATTTCTGATAGAAATCCTCGTCGCATCGGCGGCTCTGTGCGCCGAGGATACGATTAAGAACAATGTTACCGGTAAGTTTTGTACTTTACGCTTTACGCGTGCATAAATCATCGAATGTTATTACAACGAAGTTTGCTAGAGAGAGGCTAGTTTACGACAGTGTGGGGGAGGGGGAGGGGTTATACCGGAAATTTGAGAACGTCGCGAGGGAACGTGCAACCGGCGAGGTGTATCCGGAAGTGTTCCGGAAGAGAATAAGCTTCGGACGGGTCAATGGATTTGCATCCTAAAGTGGCGCGCTCTCTCTGTACGCGACTCGCTTTCGTATTCCTCTCGTTTCAGCGATGACGAATGAACGGGGAAAGTTTCAAGCCGAAAGATTTATAGCCGTAACATAGGATCCTACTCAAATAGTCTCTCGCTCGTGCACCATGAATTGATGATTAGATTCTTTTTTTTTATTCGAGTTTAATAAATGAAAAATAAAATGAGGTGGAGGACGAGAGGAGGAGACGCGCCCTCCGCGCCGTTCTTCTCTTCTCATCGTGACTGGAATTTTTATTTTACACTTTCTCGCGAGTGAAACCCCGCGAGAAAGCTTCCTCGACGTCCTCGCCGTCGTGTCGCGGGGTAATTGGATAACGTTGATAACGTTTTAGGCCAGTGTAAACTTCCCCTCGGTATGGAGGAGGGAAAAATACCGGATGACGCGATAACGGCATCCTCAAGTTACGAGATGAAGTCTGTCGGGCCTCAGAATGCGAGGTATGTATAACAAGAAAAATATTGCGTAAGGTATAGAGTGACTAAAAAAAATGCATAGTTTTTGAGTGAGAGTCATATCGACTCAATAATTATCAGTTTGCGATTCAGGTAGCTCCGATTGACGAAATAATCGCATGAGCGCATTCAAAATTGAATTCTGAACAAACATTCTGTCTGAAATTTTTTTTCTAAAGTCCATAGTTTTCGAGATAAGAGGGAGTTAAAGGCGGTCGCTCGGAATGCGCAAGTGCGCGTACGCGCACGCCATCTCCCGCCCGACCTCATCGGCTACAAACTTCAATTGCGTCTAACTCGATAACTAAGCATCGCACAAAATTCTTCCAAAAGGACAATATGCTTACTTTTTAAGCCCGAATATAATGATACAATCTAATGCCTACATTTTGCACACCGAAAAAAGGTTTGGTAATATCAAACTAAGCTGCAGTTGCGGGTGGCGAAAGAAATATTTGGTCGATTGAAAGAAATATTTAGTTGATTGAACGAATATTTAGTAGTTTGAACGGATATTTAGTAGTTTGAACGGATATTTAATAGTTTGAACGGATATTTAGTAGTTTGAACGGATATTTGGTAGTTTGAACGGATATTTAGTAGTTTGAACGGATATTTAGTAGTTTGACCGAATACTTAGTAATTTGACCGAATATTTAGTTGCTTCAACAAATAGTTACTTGGATTTAACAAACATTTTGTTCAAGCGACCAAATATTTCTTTCGCCACCCGCAACCGCAGCTTAGTTTGATTTTACCAAACCTTTTTTCGGTGTATACGTGCTTAATATTTTGAATCAATGTATCGACGCTAATGCTGGACTGTGTCGTTGAAGAATACGACAGGAGAAGAACGGAGGTGCGTGGTGTCCAAAGGCCCAGATCAGCAGCGACATTCGTGAGTACCTCGAGGTCGACCTGACGAAGGATCATCTGATAACTTGGACCGAGACACAGGGACGTTTCGGTAACGGTCAGGGTCAGGAATACGCCGAATCTTTCTTCCTCGAGTACTGGCGAGACTCCAAGTGGCATCCTTACAGAACGTTGAGGGGCGACCGGGTAAGGGTGATACTGATATCGGGCGATCGAAGATAATCCTTACAGTGTGTACGCCTCTCGAGTTAACTCCCTCGCATGTGTCAAAGGGGGGAAAAGAAGAAAGAAACAAACACGAAATCAGATACGGAATGCCCGACTGATATATAGAATAGAAGAGCTCGGGCGCGGCTGGCGGGGTTTATTTTTCAGTCGTGAATTTCCACTCGAACTGTGCTGCAAAGCTTATCTTCTCTCTATCAGATTCTCCATCGGAGGGGGATTTTGTTTTTCTCACTTTTATAATACTTTAACGCACAGATACTTCGCGGCAACAGCAACACGTACCTAGTGGTGCAGCAAAAGTTGGATCTGCCGTTCGTTGCCAGCAGAGTGCGATTCGTTCCCTACAGTCAGCATCCCCGAACGGTTTGCATGAGAGTCGAGATATTCGGATGCGTCTGGGATCGTGAGTATAATCGTGAACCAGGGGAGGGAAATGGTCCCTCGACGGGAGTTCATTCACGTCGATAATAAAATAGTAGCGGTATAAACTTCGAAAGTGATAAATTTACAGTTTCTTTTATTTTTCGTTCTTTTTTTTACATTACCACCAGAACGAATCACGAGGTACAAAGCCCCGAAGGGTGAAGTATTCGGTCCTGAGGGCGCAAACGCCGAAGATTTTTCTTACGACGGAAGGGAAGAGGATGGCTTTCTCGTGGGCGGACTTGGTCAGCTAACGGACGGCATAATAGGCGAGGATCCTTACAGAATCGAATCGACGAGCTCGACCAGTTGGGTCGGCTGGACCGATCTCAATCCCATCGTCATAGTCTTCGAGTTTGCTGAGACAAGAGATTTCGAAAATTGCACTCTTCACGTGGCCAACGCTCCCGAACGAGGAATCGAGCCATTCTCTGTTATACGAGCTTGGTTCTCGCACGATGGAAAGCAGTATCAAAGCGCCGAGGAGAAGGCAGAGTTCGTCGGTTCGATCAGATCGAGCATCGCCATTCTATCGATCGACTTGCAATCGCGAAGTGGAAGATTCGTGAGGATTGAACTCGTGCCTAGATCAAAGTGGCTTCTCCTCAGCGAAGTCACGTTCGAGAGCGGTAAGAATATCTTGTGTACGTAATACGCCCTTTATACAAGGAGGTTTAGTCAAAACTCCGACATTGAAGGTGGAATGGTATTCGGATTAAGAAACTGAGCATACATTCTTTTTAAACAATTTCTCTAAAGTGCATAGTTCTCGAAATACGACCGGATAAAGTTCTGAGGCCGATCGTTCGGTAGATGGCGCTCGCATCGATCGGCCTCATTGACCTCAATGCACCGACAGTGGTGGATGCGCGGTTGGTGTGCGGCTTCGTTGGCCCCCAGAGTCAAGCAGAATCGTTCGCGGTCAGTACTTGGATGGGTGACCGCCTAGCCGTGCACTAACTGGCGCATTGGAACCGTTGAGCGGGAGGTCGATTGGAGCGGGAGGTCGTACTCGAAGTATCGAATACGAACATCAAGACTCAGTTGGAATGACCGGCTATGTCGGCGCAGGTTTTCCGCAGTTTCCCTGCGCCCTCGTGCAAATGCGATACAGTATGGGGGGTAACGGCGGCTGCGGCCGTGAACTTTACAACTGATTTGAAGAC
>JAPYZD010000949.1:0-29180 GCA_030522725.1 Ichneumoninae sp. B BG-2022a | reverse complement strand
GATGTTTTTTTTTTTTTTTTTTTTCAAATTGCATTTATTGGTTCACGCTATATATCAAACAGCGCGCGTAGATAAAGTCAGTGCGGTATTCAAATGAGACGACTTATCGCGCGGAGGTGAGCGGAAATTTTCCGGGATAGTAAATAGCTGAGTGAGGTTGTAAGCGTTAGGGGGAGGGGGGGGGGAGGGGCAAAACGGACCATTTTGATGAATTTCTAGCGGGAAGTGACAAAAAAAGGTCACAAACGGAGACCATTGTGCCACGGTGTTCCGTTTTGCCCCGCTCTCACCTACATCGGGGGGGAGGGGCAGGACGGACCATTTTGATGAATTTCTAGCGGAAAGTCACAAAAAAGGTCACGTCACAAACGGAGACCATTTTGCCCCAAGGTTCCATTTTGCCCCGCTCTCACCTACACTGGTCGGTATAGAATACATAATTTACTAGGCATTTACCAGCGTTCTCGTTTGATCGTTATCAATTGGCTGCAATATTATCGGTTCAATAATATCGACGACCGAGAACCAAAAGGGCGCAAGTCGAAAGCTTAAAACGTTAGAGTCGAGCCCTTTTGGTTCTCATCCGTCGAGCGAGCGGAATGCTCAGATCGTGAGAGAAAACGGCGTGTAGGTGATTATTTGAGTAGGATCGTGCGTTAACACAACCACAGTTTCGATACATCGACTCGATTACGGGACACCCCCTTCGGCACGCTGTTTCCCTACGCGCAAAGCGTTATAAGTTATTGCAACGTTTCTGCAGCTGCGGCTCAACGACGAAGACGCTTTTTCGTTCGTGATCTCAGCTATCGATGAATAAAACATACTGTTAATGTAAAAAAAACGCATTCCCTCTCTACGCACCCCGGCAATCTGCGTTTTTTTTTAAGTCACGAGTGTGGCTGACTGCGTAGAAATTTACGAATCGCCAAAAATACCGTAAACTCGAATGGTCATTCCTATTAATTGAAACAATTTTTTATTTTTTTATTTATTTTTTTTTCATCTCGATCACGTTCCGGCTCGTGGCGGTTTGGCACGTGCATCGGCAGGAGAATAAGGAAATACAGGAACGAGACACTTCAAGGAGCCCAGGAATTGGAGAAGAATATTAGCGAAAGTTGAATTAAAAATAAAAAGATGTTTTTAACTATAAAAGCGAGAGTGATTGGATGGGAGTATTATTGTTATCATTATTTATGTTTTTTTTTTCGAGAAGGAAGAAGTCCAAGTATGTTTTAAGTAGACGAGCCCAAGGCCGATCTGCTGGTCGGGAGCTATGACCACAAGAATTCCGCGGATCCCGAACGCTACGCGCGTTGCGTATTAATGGGCTGAGCAATCTCCTATGCAAAAATTTGTTGGTATAAAAAATATATATAAAAAAAGATAAAAGAATCTCGTCCCTGACATTACAGATCGAGTTCTCGGAGCGTATAATCACTTTTCAGAGTAGAGTGGCTTTCGGGACCGAAGAATGATCGTTTTCCGGTAGCTTGCCATCCCGCTTCTGATTGGCTGTATTGGCAAATCGAATATTGGCCCATCGGAAGCGAAATATTACGAAAATTAATAAGCTGCTCCGATCTGTGCAATGAATAGACCGCGAACCGTAGAAATTTTACCGCCTACTATTTACTCTATATTTTTTATATAATAAATTATTTATTTCTCTAAGGATTATCATCTTCCGGTAGGCTGGCATCCTGCTTCTGATTGACTGTATTGACGAATCAAATATTGGCCCACAGGAAGCCAAATATTACGAAAATTAATAAGCTGCCCCGATGTGTTATTGCCTCTATAGTAATTTATATAATAGAATTATTTATTTCTCCGAGGACTATCGCTTTTCGGTAGGCTTCTGATTCTGATTGGCTGAATTGGTGAATCAAATATTGGCCCACAGGAAGACAAATATTACGAAAATTAATGAGCTGCGTCGATCTCTGCAATGAGTAAGCAGCGAACGGTAACAATGTTGCTGCATGCTATTTACTCTATAATACTGTATATAATAAATGATTTATTTCTTCGAGGACTCGAGCAGACGTCGTTATTAATTCCCCCCGGTGGAAACCGCGAAATTTCCATAAATCGATCGGCGAATCTATGCAAGCTCGCGAACGATGCCCATACCCCGGTGGACACGCTGGAATCCAGTCTTCGGTAATCGATCACACACGGGGAGCCCGATGAGTGACGAGAAGGAACGTTGAACGTTGGAACGAAGGGGCGCCCTCGCGCACACGCGAGAGAGAACCCGACGGCCCCGTCCTTGCTGCTGCGCTAACGGTAATTCCCCGGCAGCATGAATGCAGAGCAGAACGACCACGACGACCGGGACTTCCTTCAAGGAGACCGCTCGCGACAAAAGTGAGAGTCCTTCGTCGAGTCGAGCGCAGATACGTGCGTCGACTCATCTCGCCCGATTTAGAAAAAAAAACAAATAAATCTACGAAATTACGCCCAAACGACTTTGAATATTGAATTTTAAAAAAATCAAAAATGTGGTGAAAATGTTTGAATCGTCAGATCGGTAGATTGAAAACTTCTCAGAAATCAAGAAGGAATTTTGAGAAGAACTTAACAAGGAAACATCCGCCATGGTGTCCAGCGGTCCTTGAAAAGCTTGGAAAATTTGAGTTTGTTTAACAATGTATATTTAGTTTAGAAAATATTTTTTCTTTTTTGAAAATGAACTGCCACGTATTTCGACGTATTTTTCCCGCTAAACATGAAACCGCTGTCCTTTTTGGGACTAAAATACAATGAGACATGGAAAGTTTCGATTTTATGCACGAAAAATCGTATTTCTGGGATTTAAATGGAAAATATTGGGTTGAGAGTAAAATAATTGTTATATTCATGATCAGCCGGAAAAAATACATTAAATATGGCCATGAAATAAAAAAAAATCGATTGAACAACGATTATTCACTTTTTTAGCCACTTTTGGAAAAACGTCAATTTTCGTGATTTCCGTGATTTTCTAAGGTAGATATCTCGGCTCCCAATGGAGCTAGGAAAAATCCGGGGTGCCCATCGTGTTCTACCGAAAAAAATACACAAAATAGAGCCTTGTGAGAAGTTTTAAAATCGTTTTATCGTGCCGTTCGAGGACGTTGAAAAACTTGAAAAATGGATTGGAAAGGGGTAGCCTTGGAATTTTTGATGAAATATTTTTTGTTGGTACGAAATGTATTGTTCCGTTTATAAAATTAACTGCGACGTATTCCGACGTATTTTTGTATTTTTGTGCGCTGAACATGAATCTGCTGGCCTTTTTGTGCATAACTGCAGTGGGACATTTGTAGCTACGATTTTATGCACTAGAAACAGTTTGCTCTATGTGAAATCGCATTTTTGGGATTAAAACCTAAAATATTGGGATTGGAGCAAAATGAACGTCATATTCGTGATCAAGTGGTCCCCATGCGAGGCCGCATACTTGAGGTAAAAACAAAAGTCCTCATTGTAAAAAAATCACTAACTGTAGTTTTCGGAATGCATCGTTTTGGGGTTTCGGGGATTCGTCGCTTTTCAATACATTCTTCAATTCTTTACATAAAAAAATCTTGTTAAAATTGTACTTATTGAAAAGTTTGGATAGATAATCATGTATTGATAGAAGCAGGATGTCATGTTATTCCTCGAGTATCTGTACTTGGTACTTGAAATAACTAAAAGTACTTGTGTATTTCAAGTACGTAATGAAAGTACCAAACAGGAACCCGGTACTTTAAGTACTGCGCAGTTCTGGTATAAATAATCGTCGCAGTTTAACAACCTCGTTCAAGGTTCGAGCTCGTCCGGCAAAGATGACGTATTATCGAGTTTACCTCGATTATATTTGCCGGTCCATGCCCTTTTCCACAGAATCGTCAAAGCATTGCGTATGCGGACGGCGAGGCCCGCGATTCCATTCGCGAGGTTGATCGACCTCTGACGGAAGTCATTTTTTCTCTCACAACGACAGATCTACGATCGTAGGAATATCGTCCAAGAGCCAACCGAAAAGTGATTTTTCACGAATAACAACGATATCAACGACCTCCGCGGGAACCTCGTAATTCCCGATGGGTCCGAAAGGGCCGTTGACTCGGTCTCAAGGCTCGACACTTGTTTTCGTAATTTAAAGCCGCACGGCGATCGTCGACCCGTTCCTAGTCCCTTGACTAACCTTTCAAGAATTCACTGATTATTCAAAACATAATAATTAAAATAATTAACTTCGTTACGTCGGAGCCGTTTTCTCTCTTGGATTTACGAGTAGATGCGTCGGCGAACGGGAAAAAAATATCTATGCCGAGATATTTTCATTTTTTTTTTTTAGATCGATTGACGTTCGATTAGTAAAGAGCCAACTCGCGCATCGACGATCCTCATCACCGGTCACCTCCTTCGCAGTCTATTTACAAATACCAGCAGAGACCGGGCTGCCCAGCTGCCCATTATCGTACCGGGTGAGACAGAGCGCACGTACGACCGGCCTCGAACCCGCGATTCATTGCGCAACCGCGACGTAATCGCGTACAATCTCGATAGCTATACAGTCGAACGAGCTGTTCTCTCCGTCCCTACTCTGCCGCTGCTGCATGCCTGATCGCGACATTTTTCTAGCCGATCTCACGGGACCGTCCTATCGCGCTTGTTGAACTGTTTATACCGATCTGTATCTTTTTGTTTTTTTCTTTCCCATCGGTATTCTCAAGACACGAGCGGGACGCAAGGTTGAGTATATTTACAAATAGAAACAGCGTGAAATCGGATGTCGATTGGAAGTGCGCAAGCATTATGGTTCTAGGTCGTTGCGTCACGGTTCCTGGACAAGTGAGTTTCACTGGGCAACTGATAGTCGAAGTTTGGAGTGTGAAGTCTCGGATTGTAGCTGTGATTAATGTTAAATATTGAGTGTTCAGAAATACGGAGAGCAGGAACTTTTTGAGGCTGGTAATGGGGGGTGTTCGGAAAAACTCAGGTGCCTATCACGGGAGACATAGAGGAGATTGGGTAATTGACGGAGTTTTTGAATCGTTAGGCGGCAAGGAAAAACGCGAAAATAGCATGACTGAGCGGTAACCTCGCGGGTTTTTTTTGGATTAGAACGGAGGGTAACAAACACATTTTCTGGTCTGCATATCTTGCCGTCCCTTTTCTCTGTGAATAGGAATCCGATAGCAGTTTGGTCCTAGGCTCGAGACGGATATTGGCGATGAGGCAAAAAAATGTTTTTTGTTGTTTTCCGGAGTCATTAAAATTCCGCCTTCGGTCCCGTGCGGAGTATCGGCATAACAAAGCGACAGAAAGACTTTTAGTTATTTCAGGATTTTTCTTGTGATGCACTTTTTTTTAATAGAAAAACACAATTTGCAAAAAAAAGAAGAAAAACCCCTACTGTATTCTACAAGGCCAATATTAATTTCGTCACGACGGTCTATCGGAAGCGACTTCCGAGGAAATTTGTTGAAAGGTTAATTGATTGTTTACGTGTACGAACGAGCCAAGCATTAAATTGTATTTGTCATCAATTTTTTTAGATAGAAAAAAGACAATTTGCAAAAGAAAAAAAACTAAATCCACTATACTTGCATTCTCCAAGGCCAATATTAATTTCGTCACGACGGTCTATCGGAAGCGACTTCCGAGGAAATTCGTTAAAAGGTTAATTGAACATTTACGTCTACGAACGAGCCAAGCAGTAAATTGTATTTCTGTCATCCATTTTTTTAGATAGAAAAAAAGACAATTTGCAAAAGAAAAAAAACAAAATCCACTATACTTGCATTCTCCAAGGCCACTATTAATTTGGTCACGACGGTCTATCGGAAGCGACTTTCGTGGAAATTTTTTGAAAGGTTAATTGATTGCTTACGTATGCGGACGCGCCATGCAGTAAATTGCTTCTGCATGGTTCCAGTGTTCCGCCACGAAAACGAGTTTGTTGTTTTTTTTAGATAGAATAGAATAGCGTAGGAGAAACGAAGGATCCAAGGATACGAGTCCGTTCGGGAATCTGGCCGGACGTGCCGAGCGTGCACCGCCGGGACGCCCGGCATAACTCTCAGGTTCAATGTTACCTACTCTCGCTTTCGGTTGGCCTATCTCACTCTCGCTCGGCTCTCCTCGGCAGTGCATCAAAGCCCGGGGCATTTGTAACTGCCTACACGTTAAACCGCGAGAGAGAGATAAAGAACCAGACACACACACAGAGATCCAGCGTGCGTTACTTCGAGCGAAACGCGTTCGGTTCTTCACAGACGTACCATGTATATGGACAACGTTAATTAATCGCCGGTATCCCGCGGACCATATCGATATTATACGAAACCCTTCAATTAAATTCGCATTACGGTAGACCCGCGCGAATTCCGGCCAACCTAAGGGAGAACCTTAATGTCTCAGTTGCGAAGTGAATTTTCGATGAAAAATTTTTAAGAGGCAACTTGGGACGCCGACCAGCTTGCACTAGCGTTTGGCGCCATGAAATTGTCGTTGGTTAACTATTATGAATAATTTTTGAAAAAGTAAAAAAATACGAGACATCTATAAAAATAATGAAAAGACTACAATAGTCGAGAGTCATTTTTTTCAACAAATGACATTGACAATTAATAATTGCTCGAAGATCACTCTGAAAAAATATAGAAATACATATTAGGTAAAATAGTATTAATTGAATCAACAAAAACCTTTTTAAATGTGCCCAGAATGAATTCCTTAAAATCGGGCACGCTTCCCTGTGTTCTCCGAAGTGGAGGAAGTTATCTCAAACGATCCCTTTGCAAATGGACCATAATTGATTTAACGAAAATTGCGTAACGCGTTTACGTAAACTGTGCAGAGTGACGAAGTCCGGAACTCTGTTACGCTCTCGCCACTGACGGTAGACCCGCGCGAATGCCAGCCAACCTAAGGAACAAACTCAATATCCGAGTTGCGAAGTCAATTCTCGGCGAAAAATTGTGAACACGTGCGTGGGACATCGACCAGTAAATGCAACCATTTTGCGCTATGAAATTATCGTCAATTAACTGTTATCAATAATTGAAAAAAAAAGTTTGTCGCACTCGAAAAAAGAAGGTAAAAGAAAAACAGTCAGAAAATACGCGACATACATAAAAAAAAAATTCGACAATAATCGCGAGTCATTTTTGCGCAAATGAAATTAACTATTAATAATTGCTCGAAACACATGTTGGGCGAAACAATATAAATCACACCCAAAAAAACTTTTTTAAATGTGCTCAGAATGAATTCTGTAAAAACGAGCACGCTTCCCTGCGCATCCATTAAAACAATATTCGACAATAATTGCGAGTCATCTGTTGCACAAACGACATTGACAATTAATAAATGCTCGAAAGTCACTCTGCAGAAATATAGAAATACGTCTTGGACAAAATAATACAAACCACACGAAAAAAATCTTTTTTAAATGTGCTTAGATTGAATTCTTTGAAAATCGAGCACGCTTCCCTGTACAAGGGTTAACCCGCGCATGCGCCGCGATCTCTTCCCTTAGCAATCGTACCACAATCGATTTAACGAAAATTGCGTAACGCCTTTACGCGAAACAGTGCAGCGAGACAATCTCCGGTGCTCTGTTACGCGCTCTCCCGGAGAATCATCTCCGCTGATCCTCTTCGACGAAGCGATGCCCGGCGATTCCGCAATAAATTAATATCGTCGCTGCGGGGAAGGCTTTGCGCGCCACCGAGAGTAACCAGTTTACCGTGGGCATGATAAATAAATGAACGACCGTAAAGGGGCTCATAATGCGAGAACGGTAATGACGGGTTACACGCAGATGCGACGCTTTGGTCGAGCCCAGACGCGGGCACGCGCCTCTCTTCCTCGTTACAGTATAATACGGAGCTCGTAATTTACCCAGCCAAGCTGCGCCGCATTCGTCTGTAAATTAACGCTTTTATCGGCGTGCCGGATCCACAGAGAAGCTTTAAAGAGCTCCGATAACCGAGATATCGACTTTTTATTACTTTCGACCTTTACCCTATCGAGGCTTATGCAGACGTTGAAGATGCAAAAATGAGAGATCAATGTGTGCGGAATTCGCCGGAGCAGAAACGTCCCGCATCGAACGGGCAGGACGGGGCAAGTGGTAGGAGTCGACGATGCGGTCAGGCAAAGCTCGCTCGGTCAATTCTTATACGGCATGGACGAGATCCGCGGTGGCGCGTGTGTACACGGCTCTCTACACATCGGTATCGATGCAAGCACTCGCTTATATCGAGTCGTACTTGAGACTGGAAGGCGTGGCTTTTCTCTCTCTCTCCCCACCCACGCCTGTTTCCAGAGAATAAAAAGGATTGACGCCCGCGGTTTGCCCAGGTAGAGGAGGGGGAACAACTTTTCGGTTCGGTCTGCCGCTGCCGACGGGGAATCGTCGGTCGCGTGGTGGAGGCAATCGAGGCGCCTCGCGAACCTCGTCCAACTCGCGCCTCGCGCATAACTTAGAAGCGCCTCGACGCTCGAGCGCGAAGCGCTTTCCGCGGACCTCGAGAGGAGCCGGGCTCGTTGAGGAAATTTATGGCAATGAGGGATGATTAATGAATGTCGCATTTTAGTTGATGTTTCAGCGTTTGGGAGATTCAAATTTATCTGGAAATGTAGGGCGATCGAATTCGTGAGCTATGAATTGCGGGCCCGGTGTGAATTACTGTAGATTTTACTTGAACTTGAATTCGGTGTCGAATGCCCTTGCCACGTTGGTGAGGCAGCTATTTTTATGTATATATATATATATATATATATCTTTCCAAATTTTAATTAAAAAAATTTAATATAAAAATTTTTCACCCATAATTCCACGGTAAAATTTAGTCTCGTTTGTGCGCAAAGAACTTTCTGGGTAAATATTTCATTTCTAAAAAATGATTAATTATTCAACAGGAAATGGGCTTCCAAATTGGAGGAATGAAAAAATGTCTACAAACATTTGAAGCATAGGAAGGCATTTCTTATCTAAAGTTCTTCGAAAGAATTCCGTGGTAAAATTTTGTTGTGTTTACGCGCAAAGAACTTTCCGGATAGTTTTTTAATTTATGAAGGATTATTAATTATCATTCATTTCTCAAAAATGATTAATTATTCAACAGGAAATGGGCTTCCAAATTGGAGGAATGAAAAAATGTGTACAAACATTTGAAGCATCGGAAGGCATTTCTCATCTAAAGTTCTTCGAAAGAATTCCATGGTAAAATGTTGCGTTTACGCGCAAAAAGGACTTTTCGGATAATATTTTCATTTATGAAAGGTTATAAATTTTTCAACAGGAAATGGGCTTCGAACTTGAAGGGCCGATGGAATAGGACTGATTGGCACTGTCGGAACGTCGATGGGTCGACTTCCGGCGGGGAGGTTGACGACCTCGGCAAGAAAGTAGTCGCTTAATTGTTTTACTCAATTTGATTCGTTCGGCCGGAGAGGGACGACCTCGTTATTCGCAGCCTCCGAGCGAAATCATCGCGGCTGAGATAGATACGCTTCTTTTTCTTTTTGTGATAGAATGCCTGAGAAAAAAAAAAAAAAGAATCTCCGACGTTATTAAAATTTCGATATAGGCACGGTGTGACAAGTATAACCGGTGTTTTTATTTAGTAGGTTAGTCGGTTGACGGTGGTCGACTGTGTACGAGAATGGAGGCGCAGACTCCTTCGCAGCGAGTCACACAGAGGAACCGTTACGTCCTACAGCCGGAGCCGCCACCGCGGCTGCCCTTTCTTTGTAACCGGTCGCGATCCATTGTTCCCTCCGAACGGTTCAACCGACGTTTCTCCGATAACCCAACCGTCCCCGCAGCTCGAATCTCCGCGCGAGACGCTTTACTGACCTCGTCGTAACTTTGCTCTCGAATTCTTCGACGCGACGCGCGATCCCGTCGTTTCAAACTGGGTTACAAACGGCGAACTCACGTGAAACTCGATTTGTTCCTATTATTCGAAGAATTCCGATCGGATATGCCGTTTATAGAGCTCAAAAAAAAACTAACTTAACTTATCGTGTCTATTGGCTGCGGTGATAACCCGTCGGTACTTTGAATTGCCCGCTTCCGCGGTTCGATCTACCGCGCACGCGCACGAGTCCACTCTGCGCAAGGTTGGATGGGAGGGGAATGACTGCTGGGAATTTGTACATAATATTAATCCCACGTTCGCATAAAAGTGCCAGCATCCTCGTTGAATTATAGCGGTCTGAAGTAGAGAATCCGACGCAGCTTATATAAAGTGGCTAAAAATAATGAACTTAAGTAATCGTGTCTATCGGCTGCAGTGTTAACCCGTCGGTGCTTCGAATTGCCCGCCTCCGCGGTTCGATCTACCGCGCACGCGCACGAGACACACTGCGCAAGGTTGGATGGGAAGGGGAACGACTGCCGGGGACTTGTACATAATATCAATCCCACGTTCGCATAAAAGTGCCAGCATCCCCGTTGATTTATAACGGACCGGAGAAGAGGATACGATGCAGCTTATATAAAATGACTAAAAAAAAATGGACTCACCGTAACCCTGCATAATTCCGTGAGTGAGATACAGCGGCGCCCTGCCGGAGACGGAGGCCTTGGCGAGGGCTTGTCTCACCAGACGAGGATCGGAGAGCAGTACAGTGTAAACCGATCCCATCCAGAGACCGCAAATTCGTCCGTATTTTCTCGACAGTTTCGTCAGACTTTCGTGAGGCTGTGCGGGATCGAGCCACGGCAGATATCCCAGAATGGGAAGTCCTCGTGGACCCGGAGGTAGACGCAGTTTCTTTCGTCTTCCACCGAGGACGAACAGCAGGACGAGACTCACCACACTCAGGACGATGTAAATCCAGAACATTGTTCTTTGCTATCGGATCTGAAACTAAACAAAATAAAACAGAAATTCAGACTTGCGCTTTACTTTCGTCATTGAACAGTAGTAGAATTTTTATTTATGAGGTATTATTTGTTATGACGTATTACAGATTCTTGTCTTAACAACCTTAATAATATATACTTCGCGTCTATGACTTATGATGATGATCGTTACGACTTATCACCGCACTTCCAGATATTTGGTAACTTTACATGTTACACTTTGTTTTATAACTTTTACCTTCGGACACATTCTCGTTTTCTTTACTCAGTCACTGCCAGTGATGTTTGGAAGGAGAGCAGACCTAGGCATTTTTTTTATGTACAATAATGTAAAAGACTCTCTGGCGATTAATTTTCTTCTAGATTACAGCATTAAGGTGGCAATTTGTATAAAAAATTCTTTATTTTGAAAATGTGTTCTCTGCACTCATTGAATCGGCTAAGAATCAAAAGGCGTAAGGGCCCATTCTGGCCGGTGACTATGCGTCGCGCATGCGCACAATTGCATCGAATTAACTGCACCGCGAGAAACAGAGACCCGAGAGGGAGATAGGTCACTGCGCCTGGGGCCGCTGTCGCGCGAGGCAAACGCCGCGATAATGGTCAGCACGTGGTCAAACACGTGCCCGAGAGCTCTCTCGGTGGAATCAACGACGGCGACAGTTACGACGGAGACGAAAGTGTTATTGGTCTCTGGCAAACGGCACTGCCGATAGGAAAAAGTTGGACGAGCGGCTTCCGGCAAAGCGCCACTTAACGATCACGGTTTCCTCTCGACAAGTGTTTGCAACAATATTATTCTAGACTCGTCCACGGCTGAGACGCAGAAGGGCGTAACTCCCACAACTTTTTCGTATTTTTTTAGCTCGTATCCATTATCGGATTTACATTGTTTCCGGTGATCTTACCAGGCAACGGCTCTGCGCAAATTATCAGTTCTTACTTACTAGGTGCAAACACACAGTAAAAAATAATATCTTAAAATCGGAATACAAACTTCCGCATAAATAAGTTTGTTAAATAAGTGAACAAGTAGTTTGTTCAGGTTCGAATATACAAACCTGCCCTTCCATTTCCTGTCTCACTAACAAGTTTGTGAAACTGGAGACAACTGGTGCGATTGGAAAATTATCGAATAAAAAATGGTCAACATCTGTAGACAATAAGTTATAAAAAGTACAAACTTTTCTTACAATCACACACTATCCACTTTTCTAAAAAGCCTTCGTCTCGTAAATTCAATTAATAAATAACGTAAGTTTTGCACGTTAAATGTAGTCGGCATACTTCGTCGGTGTAACTAAAAAAACCAAACTATCTTAAAGCGACGAGCAGTTCGGATTAAACTACCGACTCGAAGGATTCTTCTGCACGGATCCCTCAAGAACGTACAAACCATTATTATTTTTTTTTTTTCGAAGGTATAATCGATCATACGGGCGGGTGATTAGTGTTCGTTAGCTACTCACCGAGAAGATTCAGGCTACCCGGTGGCAATAAACTGCGGAATACGAGCGACGTCAGCGAAATTCGGTAGCGACCTCGATGCCAGCGCTCGGCGCGGTCCCGAAGCGAAGCGACTGCCGTGCGTCTCTCTTCGATCGGAGAGAGGAGCGCCGGAGACTTCGGGCCCAGCCTTTGGGTCCTCTGTCTCGTTTGATTGCTTCTTTAATTATTTAACGACCAACAGCGCGCCTGCCGCAAACGGAAGAAGGAAATAAGCCCGCGACTCGCGGGCCTGCGTACCTCGTGAAGAACGCCGAGAGAAACCGTGAAAGCTATTTGGGGGCCCCAATTTTTCGGGCGGGCCCTCGGCGAAGAAATGGCTCGCGCGGAGCGTGGTACGGACACCCGGACGACCTGGCACGGAATGTTTCAATGCCTCCTCAAAACCGACGCGCGAGAAAATCGAGAACCAAAAAAAAAAATCAAGCTAAGATAAAAGGAAAAAAATAACAAAATATAAGACGAAGCAAAGACAAGGTCTCTACGCATTTGGCCTCGCGACGCGCTTTGACTACCAAATAACAAAAGATCGGGCGTAGATCTTGGGCCGTGTCGCTGATCGTCCGTCGGATCGAATCGGGGATTGATGGCGCTATCCTAACGGCATTTTTCGAAACAAGCACGAAAACGACGAAAAACAAGGAGAAACGAGAAGAGCTATTTCTCCGCCTCGGTGAGAGAAATAAAAAAAATAAAAATGCCCGAGAATCGGGTAAGATCGTGGGACCATAAAACTCGAGCAGAATTTCGCCGGGGGTCTCGTGCTAGTTCGAAAAATTTATCTCGCGGGTGTATCCTTGACCGCCGACGGCGTGCGAGGATGTTCGGACGAGCCCGAGAGAAACGGGGGTAAAAGCAGGAGGGACAGACGACTGACCCTCGGGGGGCCTCTCTATACCTGATGCACATTACCATGATTCCCGATCGGCTTTCGTGGAACCGAGACGCGCCGCTACTTTCAAATCGAGAGCCTCGCTTTCTGGGTCTACTGTTATTTTTTTCATACTTTTTATTTTATTTTTTATTTATTTTTTTATTTTGATATCTCCGCCGATTCGTTCCCGCTCCAATTGCACTAGTGCGACGGGAGGATCGGCTCGGACAAAAATTCGAACTATGGAAACGAGTCGCCCGGAGCACGCGCGCCCGGGGAGACCGACGAAAGTAAGAGTGAATCGCGGCCGGTGTCCCGCGATCCGAGCGAGGCGCCCATGGAATTTTTCGCCTCCTTCTCTATCGAGTCATCCGTCGAGGGTACTCTCTCGCTCTCTCTCCGTCGGGACTCCGGCCGATCTACCTGGATCATCTTTCAAATGTTAACTTTCGTGCGACCGGCGAGAAGCCTTGGGGAGAGCCGGCGAGGGCGTTACTCGGCCGCAGTGCAGTTTTACGAACGCCTTTGCGTATCCGCGGCTCGTAATGCGATCGGGCGGGGCAAAATGGAACTTCGGGACTTTTTGCTTTGCGACATTGAGAGGAAAAAAAATGTCCTTTTTTCTAACAGTGTTCCGTTTTGCGCCGTTCTTCCCTGATTGCAATACTGTTTTTTTATGTGGTCTTGTCATTTAATTTATTGTACCTGCTCGCGGAAAAATAGGAGGCTTAGATCCTCGTATTGAGCGTGGATCTGGCGATCTATCGGCGAGATCCTCGGTAGTGCAGCCTGTGCGTATACGCGGCTCGTAATGCGATCGGCCAGGACAAAACGGATCTTCGCTTGAACAGGGACTTTTTGTTTTACGTCCGAAATCGAGCGGAAAAAATTGTCCTTTTTTCTCTCGATGTTCCGTTTTGCCCCGAAGCCAGAAATACAGACAATGGTTCCTCGTAGAAGAGCCTTCGCGAAGAAAGGAACATTGTGAGAAAGCGATATGAAAATTTCAATTTCCAACTTTTATGAGGAAGCGATATAATAATTTCATTTTTTTACTTTTATGAGGAAGCGGCCGGGGCAAAACGGATCTTCGCTCGAGCAGGGATTTTTTGTTTTACGTCCGAAATCGAGCGGAAAAAAATTGTCCTTGTTTCTCCCGGTGGTCCGTTTTGCCCCGTTCTTCCCCGATTGTAATTTTTTAAATTAAAAAAATATGCTCTTGCCATTTAATTTATTTCACCTGCTCGCGAACAATAGGAGGCTTCGATCGAGCGTGGCGCTGGCGATCTATCGAGATCCTCGGTAACGTAAAACGCATCCGCGGGAGGAGCTCCGGTATGCTTGCGTGACGCAACGCTCGAACTGGATACGCCGGACAGCTATATACTGTACATACGCTGTATGAAATACGCTTCTGTTATACCTATAGCAGTACCTTCGTGAGGCGCACGGATCTCGTCTCGTTTACCTTCGAAGTCGATCGAGGGCGACGACTGCAAGAATGTAATGTCTTTTCACGCGACTTTGCGTTGCATTTTTTTTTCTTTTATAATTTTTCATTTTTATTCCTCTCCTTCCTACCTGGCGAAACAAAGAGAGAGGCAACTCGCGGGCACGTCCCACGATGCAGTCACCCCGAGCAACTTATTTGCCTCGAATCGTAATTCTAACGAAGAATTACTTCATTCTCCCGGGCGAATGACTAGCGATTCTCCTAGGCACTCCTTTAAATCGATCCATGCGATCTCTCGAGGCATCCGAGGTTCAACGATCTCACATTTATTTATATCTATTATTTATTTTATTAACAAATTTTTTTATAAAAGAAAATTAAGAAAACATTTTTTAAAGCATTTTTTTAAAACTCCAATAGAAAATTTGGTAATTTTGATCATGGAATGGTCAATTAATAATCATCCCAAATTTTTTTTTATAAAAACGCTATAGCCGACTAATTTTTTGAACTCGAGTGTTTTTAACTTTTTCAACTTCTATAGCTTGTTACTCTGAAGCTCTAATATTTAGGATTTACTGTATGTGATTTTTTTATTTTAAAGGAAAAATCCGCGAAGTAAATTAAGTTAAATTAAAATTAAATTAAATCGAGGTGATCCGATTGCCGATAGGTTAGAAATGCCATTTAAATAACATACATTTTTTATGGAGGGTGCACTTTGCATTTTTGGATAATTCTCGGAGTATCTGGACAATAGCCTCGAGATCGATGGCGAAGGTGGGAACGATCGACGGGATACTTTATTCCCTAGTCCGCAGACAACGTCCATTATACGTATGAATAATCAATGAGGATGTTCACCTCTTTCGTACCTATATCGATCGTCTCGCGAAAGGCGAATGATCAGTTGGAGGCTGCAATATTTCGATCGTTCGCTCGTATTAATTTTTTTATCTTTTTATTTCAATTTTTTTATTTCAGCTCCCTGTTTCATGCAAAAGACGCGGACGAAGGAGCGTTATAAACGGTGACGAGACTCGTCGAATATTTTTCTCTCGTTTTCTCATCGCGAGAATCGACATATTTATGCGCTACTTAAAAAAAGACCATCGGTGAGAGCTGCTTTTAGCGCGTGACTGCAGTTCTCCTCTGCAGTCCCGACCATTCTTTTTGTCGTTCGTCGACTCTGCCATTTCTCCAATTGAAACACAGCTACGTGCGTTTCCCAACAATTAAATTCACACAATTGCTTCGAGTCTTGTGCAGATTGGTAAAGAAACGGTAACACGTCGCAATAGTAACATTAAAAAATAACACGCAAATTATTGTTAAATAATATTTATATAACATATAGACGCCTTTTTTTCCCCGGAAAAAAATACCCTGACTTTTCGCCGACTAATAAAAAATGTTCCCCCACCAAACTTCTAACGTCTTCTATTAAAAAAAAAATGAATGATGCAAATGAAAATGTCTGATTACTGTATTAATGTTTAATCATTTTTTTTATTTATTCAGAAATTTCCCAATTTTTTTAAGGCTTCCTTTTATGACTTCTTATTTATTTGCGTAAGTTTCGGCGACAATTTACTTTTTGCCTGACGAATTTTGAAACTCCCTGACTTTCCCTGTATCCCCAGTTTTTCCTGACCGCGGCCACATATTATATAATATTTTTATCATATTACTATATATAAAAATCGCGTAAAAAAACAAAAATCGGATGCGCCAGTTCGAGACTCAGTCGAGGACATTCTCGGTAGGTCAGCAAAGCGGATGCATGCCGATGAGAGATGACGCGTGAATTCGGGGCCGGGAAGGATATAAACGAAGCAGCTTTGCAAGAAAGCCAGATCCCGAGCCCGTGCACGCGTTCTTCGACTGTTGCATGCGTTTTGCTCCGGGGAACCTACATATATAGCCATATGAATCTATATATATATATAATAACCCGAAGCAATTGGATGAGACGTGCAACGACCGGCAAAGGTCACACGTAGCCTCGAATTTGCATTAAATGGAGTGACGATCTTTTCGTTTCTGGCCGGAGGCGAGTTTAAGGCTTTAATAACATACCGGGATAAAAAAAGAAGAAGTTTTATCTCCGAAATAATTTTCCCCGAAAGGATTCCTCTCCGTTCATGAATACTATACTTGTACTTCGTGGCGCACTTCGAGGCCGCCTGCGCAGAGCGAAGCGCGCCGAAGCTCCGAACAGCCATTCCGTACGTGCGCGTACGTGCAAACTTCGCGATCTTCGAAACGGCGCGGCAGACATGGAACGACTGCATCAGATACCCTCGCGATCGTTGAACGCAGGGGGAATGCACTGAGAATGTTGCACGTCTCGGCTATCCTCTATCTTTAATAGGTCTCCGACGCTCGGAGCCGGGGTGTTACCAACCCCGGCAGTGCCGTGTACTTTCAATCGCGAATCATCCGGAGTAAAGTGCCCCAATGATCTTTGACTACCGGAGAGCGCCACTGAACGGCGGGGCACGTGAATCAATTAGTTAATCGATAACCTCAACAGGTTTCGGATCTTTGCTCTCTCAGGCTTCGCAAGGTGGGATTGCAAATTTTCTTCTTCACTCTCGATATTTCGTAGCTTCGACCGATTTATCTACTGCTGCGAATTCAAATTGAATTAGACACTTATTATACACCGGGGTGTATTACATTTGTATGTGTCTTTCAATGCGAGTTGAATGCTCCATTATAGAGTAAAAGTGGCGAATGGAGCACTGTCCGAATATCGTTGATGTGCACTCATCGTCGATCATTTATCATCGATTTTATTAGGGTGGAACTATATTGACCACTTTTACCCTGCCGAGTGTTTTTACGGCGTTGTATCAACCGCCGGCTCTGCTAATCGAGGTCTACAATAGTATTCGGATCTTTGCTCTCTCAAGCTTTGCAAGGTGGGATTGCACATTTTCTTTTTAACTTTCGAT
Source organism: Ichneumoninae sp. B BG-2022a (assembly GCA_030522725.1). NCBI lineage: Eukaryota > Metazoa > Arthropoda > Insecta > Hymenoptera > Ichneumonidae > Ichneumoninae sp. B BG-2022a. Next base: position 11,520 of record JAPYZD010000949.1, on the reverse strand, counting down.
ATTTCATATCTTCGATCGGTTCGTCTACTGTTGCGAATTCAAATTTTAGGAGATAGTTAATATACACCGACGTATATTAAATTTTTAAGTATCTATCAATGCGATTTCAAGACTCCATTATAGAGCACTGTAGAGCAAATTTTACAAGATAGTTAATATACACCGTCGTATATTAAATTTGTAAATATCTTTTAATACGAGTTCAATGCTCCATTATAGAGTGAAGGTGATGAATATGGGACGGTCCAAGTATCATTAATTTACATTCATCGTCGATCATTTATCATTAATGTTATCAGAGTAGGCCATATTCACCACTTTTTTTACCCTACCAAGAATAAAGTTTTTAGGGCGTTGCATCAATTGCCAGCTCTGCTAATCGATAACCTCAATAGATTTCAAATCATTAGCTCTCTGAAAGTGTGCAAGGTGGAATTGCACATTTTCTTTTTAACTTTCAATATTTCATGTCTTCGATCGGGTAATCAACTGCAGCGAATTTAAATTTAAGGAGATACTTATTATACACCGTGGGATATTTAACTTGTATATGTATCTTTCAATGAGAGTTCAATGCTCCATTATAGAGTAAAAGTGGCGAATACAGCACTGTCCATCGTTGATTTTATTAGGCTATGCGATATTCGCCACTTTTACCCTACCGAGAATAACGTTTTTAGGGCTTTGCATAAACTGCCAGCTCTGCTAATCGATAACCTCAACAGATTTCGGATCTTCGCTCTCTCAAGCTTTGCAAGGTGGAATTGCACATTTTCTGTTGAACTTTCGACATTTCATATCTTCGATCGGTTCATCAACTGCTGCCGATTCAAATTTAACGAGACACTTAACATACACCGTGATATATTAAATTTCTATGTATCTTTCAATGCGAGATATGCATATTAGCGTTAACGACACACTCCGACAGGAAGTTAAACCCCTTTACCGTCATTATCCGTCTGCCTGGGGTGTCATCGCAGCGAGCATTGAACGCGGGGGGAATGGACCGAAGGCGCATTCTGAGAGCCCCGGTTCGGAAGGCTCTCGTATCTATATATGTCCTCCCAGGGCTGGGCATCGACGATCTTCGAGCCGTCCTCTCCACCCGTTCGAATTTCGCGAGCCAACTTTACGTCAATCCAGATGACGATCGATGAACTTTCGAGTCGGATAAAAAATATTTAAGTTACAAAAAAAAATGAGTCGAAGGAAACGTCCGCGTCGCAACGAAGGTACAACCGGTCGTCGGTGCGCGCCGACTGCCGGTTTATTTCGTGGCCGCTAGATCCGAGCCTGAAAGCGGCCGGGGTAATGAAATAATTTTTGCTTTCCGATCTAAGGACGACTACTCCGGGTTCGATGAAACGCATTCTTTGCCCCCGACGGGCTCTCTCTTTCCCGAGCGCGCGCCGCGCGCTGCCAATGGCCCCGCGCGCTCCTCTGGCGGAGGTGGCTTTTTTTCTTTCGAGGGCGTCCCAGGGAATAATGAACTCTCGATCGGTCGGGGTGTACAACGCGCCGGGGTTCTTTCTCTCCTTCGCAATGATCTCCGTCTCTCGCTATCCACATCTCGCTCTCGCTTTTCGGTCGTATATTCTCTCTTCCATTTTACAGCTCCGCTCGCCGACCGAGCTGTAAAATGGAAGTCTCACAAGAGTCTCGTATCGCCGCGTACGCCCTCGAACTCGAATCCCCGATGTCGCGCCCGTGGTCATTGGTTTCCCTCGTTCGCGACGAATTCCAAGCTTCAAATTTCAACCCTGTAGAACATCATTTTCGTGTCCACTTCTGGCGTTAGGTGTATCCAGAGTTTGTGGCCACTGTAATAAAAAAAACACATTTCATTCAAGACTGGACCAAATTGCCCTTTGGGTAAGATTGCCGCATTTTGCTCAAAATGTTTTAACTTTTGACCACCATAATTGTTCCATCAACCCGGAGCTCCTTCTCGTCAGGCATAGTTCACTACAAACGACCATTAGTTTTCCCTCATTTGTGACGAATTCCAAGGTTTAAATTTCAACCCTATAGAAAATCATTTTCGTGTCTACTTCTGGCCTTACGTGCATCCACAGTTTGTGGCCATTGTTTAAAAAAAAAAAAAACATTTAATTAAAAACTGGACCAAATTGCCCTTCGGGCAAGATTACCGCATTTAGCTAAAAATGTTATAACTTTTGACCACCATAATTTTTCCATCAACCCAGAGCTCCTTCTTGTCAGGCAGAGTTCCCTACAAACGACTCTAGCGGAATTGGTGCAACGACGGATTCGGAGTTGCATCCTAGTTGCAGTCGCACTAGGGTTGACTAGAAACACATCTGCGAGTTGCAATGCCTATGACGAGACTTCGGGTATACTGAAATGAGATAGATCGCTTTGTTACTGAAACGAGACAGCTCAAATAAATAAGACTATACAACGGTGGTTGCAAGGGTTACAGAAAAAAGAAGACGTTACAATAAAGGTTAGACGTGAGTCTAGAGCAAGTCAAAATTTTGAACATTGTGCCTTAATCTACCGAATTCTGCATACGGTCACCGCAGTTCCGTTAGGGGAGCCGCAAGATTCGCGCTCCTTCCAAACCCACAGAGCAGCGAAGACCGCGTAGCGACCTCGTTTGTCGACCTAGGACCTTCTCTCGGAGCCAATCAAAGTGTAACCAAAGGGCCACTCCAGCTCCGACGGACGGGCATCGAGGAGCGAAAAATTGCAATCCGCCCTCTCCGACTCCACTCAGAGGATTATCGTTGGGGCTACATCGCCCTCTCGAGAAGTCGTGAGACGGCGCCCGGGCAACGAACGACCGTTGGGTCATTGGCTGGATCCAGTTATCAAGGTTGGGGTCCTTCGGTCCTCGACAGGGCGCAGCGACGTTTTTCCTTCTTGTTATTCTTCTTCCACCGCTCCTACCGCTCTGCGCTTCCATCGTTCCCGCCGCCCCTCCGCTCGCCGGAGAGGCAACAACGGGCCGGCCGCACGCATTTGTCCGCGCTTGCGAGAGCCTCCGGTTCGACAAACCTTCCACCGGCGATCGGTAGAATTTATCTTTTATTTTATTGTATGCACAGACGCACACGTAGAACCGACGCGCGAGTGTGCGCGCGGCTACGGCGTACTATGCGGAGACCGCGCCGTGGAGCCGCGTTGCAGGTATGCCGAGAGTGCACCTGCATTCTGGAGTCACGCGCGACCCCCGTGAAAGGATCGGCCAGGGGCCACTACCCTCGGGCTCCGTCCGATCCTACGCAGCTCCCACGGTACCTTCGACCGATCTTTGCCGGGACACTTCCTGTCGCTCTCTCCTTTAATAGCGCACGAGGAAACTTCTGAAACGAACCTTTGGGCGGTCTCGGGAATATTCCTTTCCATAGACGGGTAAGTGTAAATGTGCGGGCGCTTGTTCTTCAACGATTTTTTTTTTTTCGGTGTGGTTGCACCTCAAGGGTGAAGACGAAAGGCGGGCTGTTGGAGCGTAAGCGGGCTCTGTGGTAGACACGGGCCGAGGGATATGCGAATTATTCGAAAGGATTACAAGGGCAAGAGTGCGGGAAAGACGGCGATCCGAGCGTCCTTGCTCGGAGGCGCGAGAGGCCCGAGAGTCGGCGTGCCGATTTTCTCTGGCGATCTCTCGACGATATTGAGTTCGGAGTTTGGGACTCTGTTCGGGGGTGAAGGAAATTGTGCGGGGTGGAAGGACGGGTGGTCCGGAAGTTTTACGAAGATCGAGCCATGTTCCGGCTTTATTGCAGGGAATGGTGAATATTTTTTTAAGGGATCGGTAATTTTTTATGTGGGTAATTCGACACGTGCAAGATCGGTGCCGATTTCGCGTGAATCCATCGATGGGTCGTTTGGATTCGAGGATCTTCCAACACCGGTATCGAGACGCTCGAGAGCCAGCGAACCGATTTTCTTTGCCGATCTCTCGCCGACCTTTCTGCGGGACTGATGCAGGGTGAAAGTACGAATGATCCAGAACTGGGACGAAGATCCAAGTAATGCTCACCTTACTTTACCGATCGCTGTGAAGATTTTTCAAAAAATCGGCAATTTTTAGTTCCTTCTAAGTCACGCAGCCTCTCGGCGCATCGCAGCAAAATCGGTGCCGATTTAGCCTGAATCTCTCGGTGGGTCGTTGAGCCACCGCTATCGAGACCCTCAAGAGCCAGCGAACCGATTTTCTTTGCCGATCTCCCACCGATCTTTCTACAGGACCGATGCAGGGTGAAAGTACGAATGATCCAGAACCGGCACGAAGATCCCAGCAATATTCGCCCCACGTTACCGATCGCTGTGATGACTTTCCAAAAAATCGGTATTTTTTATTTCCTTCTAAGCGGCGCAGTCTCCCAGCACACTGTACAAAGATCGCTGCCCATTTAACCTGAATCTCTCGGAGGGTCGTTGAGCCACCGCTATCGAGACTCTCAAGAGCCAGCGAACCGATTTTCTTTGCCGATCTCCCACCGATCTTTCTGCAGGACCGATGCAGGGTGAAAGTACGAATGATCCAGAACTGGCACGGAGATCCCGGCAATGTTCACCTCACGTTACCGATCGCTGTGATGACTTTCCAAAAAATCGGTATTTTTTATTTCCTTCTAAGTGGCGCAGCACATTGTACAAAGATCACTGCCGATTTAGCCTGAATCTCTCGGAGGGGTCGTTGGGATTCGAGCCGATCTTCTAAGACGGTCATCGCTATAGGCAAGACGAAAGAATGCACGCCGGGGCTTAGTCGCAGCTGCCGCCCGACGAGAGAGGTTCAAGGACCTCGGACGCGACTTCTTTCTCTCCTCCGTCACATCATTTCCTCTCTTTTCCTCCCGCTCCGCGAAGGGCCCTTCTTCGTCTGACCGCGACATTACGGGGGAGTCGACGATCCTCGGCCTGTATGGAAAGTCGTCCCCGATCGTGTCCTTGCAAGGTGGAGGAGAGGCCGCGGCGACGGGGCGAGCGCAGCTCCGGTGCACTCGTCCCCAGATACCGGTGCACCGACCCTCCGATCGCACGCGGGCCCAGCGTCTCTCGTTATAACTATACCGCGCTCCTCGAACTCTCGCGCGCGCGCGCTCACCCGGGGTATCGCACGGCGAACGAGATACACACGTCGAAGACGCGAGGGTCCGTCGCTTAAAGAGCATCCTCTCTCCGCATCTCTTACGCTCCGTCCGTCAACGGCATTCGCACTGGCGGGCTATAAATAGCCACTCTCTATTTATGGAAAAGGAATCGCCGAAAGATATCGAACCTGCGGCGTCGCAAATAAAATAAATAAATAAAATATCGCACTCGGCATCCGAGACCGCGATTTTTGTTACACATTTTTGCAGCCGCCCTATCGGTATTTTCCATTGGTTCAAACATTCGAGGAATCCTCGGTCGCGTGACTTTTAACTCGTCGACAATTCCCGAGGCTTAGAACATGGATATCGTATCCTGCGCCAGAGGAGGAGTTTCCATTATCGGCTCTTTCGATAATGCAAACGAGTCCGGGATCGGGGAGCGGGTCGTTAAAATTTTTGTAGGCTCAACATAGATTTCTTTTGCACGCAGTTACACAATTCTTTTGGGGATCAGCTTACAATTTCTTTTCCTTCTTGATTTTAGAATCCGTTTAAAAAAAAATTATAGTTTCATTTTTTGCATTAAAAAATTCAAAAATTCCGTTCAATGAGAATAAGAAAAGTGGCAAAATTTATAAAGAAAGGATTGCGGATTTCTATAGACAAAAAATTCGTGTTCGCAACAGTGTTGAATCCAAAAGTTGCACGACTTTTATTTAATTTTTTTCAATGAGCTAAGACGATTGACTCGAACGGAAAGCAAGAATGGAGAGGAAAAAAGGCGAGTACACCCGATATAAGCGAATCGCCGAATAATAAAGGACTCGCCGGTCGCGGAGCGAGTGGGTGGTTTGCTGAAGCGGCGACGAACGTGGAGACTGGAGGATGAAAAAAAAGGAAGAAAAAAAAGGAGCATAAAAGGTGGAGGAGGATCGAGTGTAACCGGTCCAAGGCGAGCCTGCGTTCTGATAACCCAGTTTCGCGGAGCGCGCATTATCGTTCACATCGCCCGCGCGCGTCCCTCGTATTTGTCGGAGCGGAACGCGGATCTCCTAAGCTCTCCGGAGGAGGCTGCAGCTTCGGCGAGAATGGAGCACGGTCCGCGGCACCCGAGGGATCCCAATCGCCGCGGCGGGCACGACGCGCCCGATAAATAGGCAGTTTCCCCGGCTAGACCGCGTCTAGTGCGCGGACATTAGTCTCGCGGCCGCAGGAACTCCCGTATCCGATTGTACGATAATTCCTACCCTATAATGATTGCGACACAGTCGAACGACGAAAATAAAATCGCAACGACCGTGTCGATATCTTCCGCGGTATAAAATCCTTCGATAAAAGCGTATGCTAATTGCATCGATTTCTGCATGGTATGGCGCGATAAATATCCGCGATTACTGGTCGTCAGTAGTTTATGAGACTGTTAAAATCATCGGTGTTAAATAGATAAATAATTAAGTATAATTAGATAAATAATTTTTTTTTTATTCGTCGACTATTATGAAAACGACTTATAAGTCGGTTTCATGATGGTCTGCAAATTAAAATAATGTTGTTTGTTTAGTTATCCGAAATACCTACGTATCGATGAAGATCGATACGTAGGTATCGATCTATATATATACATATATATACGATCTATATATATATATACATATATATACGTATATCTTCTTTTTTTTTGTAATGTGCACCAGCGACCGTAAGACAATGAGATTTTCTCCGAGAGGTGTGAGAAATGTATAACATACCGAGAGAGGCGAGAGACAAATACGACCCACATTCTCATCGACGGGAGAATTCGATACGGGTCGTCGTAGAGAGACACGGCCGGCAGGTAGCGGGCAAATTACGGTTTTACAAATCTTTTTTTTTTTCTTTTTTTTTCGTTTTTGTTCCTTTTTTTCCTCATCGGCCTCTGCTCACTTGCCCGTCACTACTATCGAATCGGTAGCTCAGTGAGCACAGAACGGAGGAGGTTCGTCGACCCGCGATCTCTAAGTGAGACGCTATCGAATCTTGGTCTCGAATTCTTTCGAGTGATTAAAAAAGAGGAAAAAAAATAGAAAATAACAAAAAATGCCATGCCAAACGGGCAAAGAACACTGGAGAGATGCGACGCTCTCGGAGCCATCGAAGTCTTTCCGGCTGGATCGTTTACCGTAAAATGTGGACTTCTTGCGACGCTCCTGCACTGAGAATAAAGAAATGATTGAGTTAACCGAAAGTCGCGTTGACATACGTTCAAAGCTGTTATTTTTTTTTTGTACAAATAAAGCATTGTTTTGTTAAACCATTATCTGCTCCAGTCGATTCAGACAAACATTTCTGTTGTGCCAACCACACAGTTAAAAACATTTGCACGTTTAACACACTTTTTTTCTCCACAAACGTCCCCAAAAATTTTCTTGTGAATCGTAAGAAAAATATTCGTAAAATTAATATAAAAAATTGAGATTAAAAGAATTCTGGACGTTCGTCGATAGAGACGTTGGTACCAAATTCACTGTGCAAAGAACACCTTTGAACGTCACCGTAAATCGAACCATTTTCTTTTACTCAATCGAACCATTTTAAAAAAAAAAAAAAAAAAAAAAAAAAAAAAAAAAAAAAAAAAAAAAAAAAAAAAAAAAAAAAAAAAAAAAAAAAAAAAAAAAAAAAAAAAAAACAATAAAACAAAGCGCCAAAGTTGATATGCGATTTGAGAGCGTGATTGTAGAATTCTACACCGTTGGGATTATATCGTATTCCGGTACAGCGTTAAATTGGGTCGTCGATCGAAATCTCATAGATCCTTCGATGTATAGGCTAAACGCAGCTGATCATCGCGACACTCCCCTCGTGATTCTCGCGGTTCAACGACCCGCGATCGTTCTCCTCTTACTGACGAGTCTCATGCATACACGGATACCATCAATACACGTACAACTTGCTGCGCCTACGCTTGTATAGTGTAATACTTACGAGCGCTACCTCTCCACATTTAACTCGCGGTTCACGACGAATGCACGAACTGCTCTGTGTACAGCGTGTAAGAAGCTGCCGAGCAAACAATGCCTCTCGCGGCTGTACCTGCTAGGCTGGGGGGGGGGGGGTAAAACGGCACACGGGGTAAAAATGGAGCATCTGCACCAACGTTGGGAAACGAACAAAAAAGAGTCCCTTAAGAAATGGAGGGCACGGATTCACTTCGTTCCGCGCTTGCTTTATAGATTCGTAGGTAAATCTGCGCATGCGCACGGAATGTGCGAACGGCGCATGCGCTAGATCATTGTTTGAGTGGGGTAAATATTTTGCGATAAGATGAGCGTTTGTAACAATTTATTAATCGACGAATTCGCAAATTGGTCGATTAATAAATTGTTCGGCGAATACTTATGTACTGAATGTACGTATGTGTATGTATAGTTATATATATATAATGTTTAATACAGCGCTGTCGCTGGCGGCAAGGAACGTCCGAGGGTACGACGACCGCGCGCGACTTTCTCCTCTTATGCTAATTTCGTTTCGATATACAAGCTATTTTCGCGGCTCCCGTCGAAACCCATGTCATTATATGACAGCTTTACATAGGCGCCTATATACGCACCTTACTGGAGACCGGGCTCACGTGCAACATTTTCGTTACTGGCTTTCCCCGGCTTGCAGCAACGAAAAACTACATTGAGTGCCCCGATGTCTACACAGTTAAAAAAAAACGAAAAAGGTACATTCGATAAACATTTTTTGTACACAAAGATCGAAAAACCAAAAAAAAAAATCTGGTTGTTTGCACTCAGAAAATATTTGTTAAGTTCATCAATCATTTAAACCATTTTTTTTACCATGTAAGTGTTGCATTTTTAGACGTTAGTTTCAACTTATGGTCACTCTTCAGATCGAACTTAAGATCGAAAATGGGCACATGGGATTTATGACCTGTCATAAGTTCGAACGTAAGTTTAATTTTAAATTCGCACTTGAGTCTGAACTTAAATTTAATTGTAGTTCCAGTTCGATCTTAAGTTCGAACTCAAGTTCAAATTTAAGATCAAACTCAAGTTGAAACTTAAGATCAAACTTAAGCACGAAATCAAGTTCGAACGAAGGTTCGCTCGTAAGTTCAAACTTTGAAGTTCGAGCCAAACTTTGGTGTTAAGTTCGATCTCAAATTCAAATTGCTGTCTTAAAATTCGACCCCAAGAGCTGCTCGAATATGCATATATTTTTTTAAGTGCAATTTAAACCTGAAAAGCTTACTCTATTTTCGACTTTTTTTGGGGGGTTTCAAGTTGCAGCTAGCGCGATGAACTCGACTGCATAGCCGCGGCTGTTTCGCACGAGTCGAGATAAAATAGAACGGAATGTGCGCCAAGGGCCAGAGATTATCTTTCCGTCGACGAGAGACGAGCATACGTGTCCGGACAGTACGAGGAACTCTCCTGGTTCCTTATCATCCAGATCCAGCGCACCAGCCCGCTATTCCCGCTCAACACATTCTCGACTATCGTCTTTCCAGCTGGATGTGCGATTTCGAGAACGTTGCCCTCCGCGAGTTTCGCGACTGTTCAAAAGTGTTAGGTCATTTATTTTCTCTACGATAGAAAGAGCCACCGCAGCGATAGAAAATGTATGCTGTATTTGTGCATGTGCTTATGTGTGTGTGTGCGCCGCTGAGAGATATTCGAGAGTTGCGCGAGTTCGTTGGCCCCCCCGCGAACCGAGAGGGGCTTTGGTGGGCCACATATTTACGAGGTACATTGGGAGACCGCGGACTCGATCGAGAGTGTCCGAGGCTCTCAATGGCCCGAAGCGTTTTCTCATTTCACCGCTCAAGCTGCCCCGGTGTCCCTGCGAGACTCTTTTTTCCATCCGCTGTTACAAGGATTCTCTCTCCACTGCGAGGAGGGGGAGTGGGCGAAATTCGGTTACTCGAGGAAGAACTTCAATTTCTTATCGATCAAAAATTGTATTAATCAAATTACTGGTAGAAAGGAAATAAAGGTGTGCAACAATTATTATGCCAAAATACGTTATATTAAAAAAAAGGAAATGAAAATGATCCACCTTTCAATTTAGGCAATTCATATGGAAACTGACGGATTCTCCAAACCGATCTAAAAACTTTTCTGGATCAGCTGAGACTATGAAATTCGACTCGATCGTTTCGTTGTCAAAACAGAGATGTAAGGTTTGTAGACATTATTATGCCACGATACGTTATCTTAAAAAATAACAAAAATAATGATTCACCTTTCAAATTAGGAAATTCATATATAAAACTGACCAACTCTACCAACCGATCTATAAACTATTCCGGATCAGCTCAGACAATTAAATTCGGCTCGATCCTTTTGTTCCTACGTAACGAGGTAAATCGCCGCCCGCTTTCAATTCCCCGATAGATTTTTTTACATCCGTCTGACAAAAGTCCGTCAATCCTCACTAACGACACTTCGTCCGCTCGGAAAGAAGCGATCTCCATCGACGTTGGATAACCTTCTCGCCAGCGTATTCGGGGTTGAATTATTCATACTAAAAAAAGAAGCATCCACATAGGTAAAAATAAACTTTCTGGAATACATACTCATAAAATTTTGAGCAGTGACCGCGTCGAGGTCCGCTAATCTCCGGAGTAACGCGCTGACGTCATTCGATCGACCGAAAGCGGCCGATCCCACTCATTGATTGGGTGAACGGTGTTATAGCGGCATCGAGATCGATCGAGGCTCACGCCTCGAGTCAATAAAACAGTAATATAACTGAGTGCGTGCACCTCGTCCCACTCGTCGACTATGAGCCGGGAGGACCGTTCCCGGGTGTCGGACGGTGAAACGTAGCGTGTGGCGTATGGAATGTCTCGGGCCGCGTTTTGGAGCCGACCCGGGCCTACCCCACCGAAACACAGCGGGATTCTCGCTCGTCGCATGTACGTTGGTGATCATCGGTAGTTTCTTTCTTTCTTTTTTTTTACCGATGGCGCTCCACCATTGTAACCCAGTGCCGGGCCAGTACCGATCCACGGTAGATCCGAGCAGGACGAACCAATATGCAACAATTAGTTATTCAGCTGGCACTCGACGATCGGCAATCCATGTATCTGTACGCGCCTGTTCTCTGGCAAGCGGCTCCTTCGGCTCGTCGTTTATTGCATCCACGGGCTTGCGGATCGAGTGTCGGACACTTATTTGTATTGTGCGCCGCCGTTTGAGCGTTGCGCATGCGCATACGTATGTGCACATGCAAAACGTTCGGTGCGTCTTTGCGGATGAGGTCGTTGAACCCGAGCGACCTGATCGTTTGCGTACGAGGATTGGCGGCGCGTATCGGCGATCGCGGCTGTCCTAACTGAGACAAATCCGTGTTAAGGATTTAAGGAGGGAGTCTCGCTGCGCGCTGACTTCGCATAAGTTCGACAACAATAAGAGAAAATTGCAAGTACTTCTTGATGGTGTAAAAATCTGAAGAA